>JAJOHK020001261.1:0-14647 GCA_022457215.2 Leucocoprinus gongylophorus | reverse complement strand
ATATATACCTCTATGTCTAAGAACTAAACCTTAGACTTAACAATATCAATTATTATTATTCTCTATTCTTTATTATCTGTATTGATCCTAATCATCATTGTCATCATTATTGAACTTCTGAATCACTTCTAAACCTCTAAGAGTGTACTCAAGATTCAGATATCACAAATAAGTAAGTAGTTCATTTTGTGATAGTTACTATAAACTTAGTCTTAAGATTACATCTTATTTAGCTAGTGTATCATATGATTATATTATATACCATTTAATATTCACACTCTTCCCACACTCTTTTAGTATGTATCATACTCCATTCTATCACCCATCAATATGAGAACCAAACCCTCTATTTCTCTCAATTCTATGGAGTTTTGAATGATAACACCTATGGTACTTGATAACTTAGAGTATATATAATAGTAGAATTTAAGAACATTAGCTATTATATACTATTTTTCAGTCTAATAATCAGCTTGGACTTGTACCATACTTGTCTCAACTCTCTTCTAAAACTCCCAACCTCTGGAAATATAGTCATATATAATATATAAGCTAAGCACAACATTATTTATTAAAGCCAAAACTATTATTTATATAATATTACTTCTAATTCCCATCTAATTTGCAGTTGCTAAGTTTATCTTCTATTTCCACCTTCTATGCTACATTTGTAGATACTCTTGGTATCATAGTCCACTTAAACTCTTATATTCTCTTTTAATTTAATTTAATTTTTATCTATTTTCTTTGATTTGATTTTTCTTTTCTGTTTTTTTTTATTTTTTGGATAATGAAAAGTGTTATGGTACGAAAGTGTGGACAGACTTTGGACTAGGGTTAGGGTTAGGACCTTAAATAATTATTAGTCTACAATGGAAGGGAGATAGGAGATAGACACGTGACCTGAAAGTCATGTGATAAAGTCTAGAGCGGTCTGGAAGGACTTAGGGTCTAGAAGGATCGGGAAGAGTCTAGAGCTAGAGTTAGGGTTAGGAGATGACGTCAAGAGACAAGGGTTCCTCATGGTGTACATATGGTGTACACATGTATAGCGGAGATTAAGAGTATGACATCAGGACACATATAGGAAGCATAGTGGCCTTATGGAAAACACATATGGATAAGTAATAGGACATGAGGTTGGAGCATGGACTTTAGGGGTGGTAATATAATGTTGTAGCATGGACCAGGACTGTTTAGTATATATAGCAGGTAGATAGAGTAGGAGCTCCTTATCGAGTTCTTCTTGTGTCAACCCTATATAAGGTTTAGTCTCTTGACCAACTCTAAGGTTTTGAGTCTACAACAAAGAGGTACATGAATGTGGTCACATGATGTATCACATAACATTACATCATATGTCTAAAACATTATGAAAAGAGCTAAAAGAAATAATATCAAGGTATATATCTATAGTATGTTAACTTTATGGTATATTTATAAATGATATATGGACCTTAGAGTAAGGTTATTTATCATTAGCACAGATCATGTACTAGTAGTATATATAGTATAGAAATATATCAAAAACTCCTTGTTAAGTTCTTTTGTAATCCCTATAAGACTTTTTGTAATATAAGATTACTTAGTATACTGTTAACTGTTTTAGTTAGTGGTTGCTACAACACTTGGCAAGTGTAAATTGGTCCTCACATACATGTACTACTACATATGGATATATTTTGTAACTCTGAGTCATTTACAGTTGTTCACAGTAACTTCCAAGTAGTCAGATTACTTTCTAAAACTATAAGGATTTCTTAGTTGTTATCTATGCTCTATTTAACACCCCTTAGTACTAACTCAGGCCAATAATCTTTTCTGGCCCCAGTTTGTATATACTGACTACAACTACTATCTAAGAAAATTTGTATTTTTATCACTTTCTAAAAAGATCTCTATTTTAGATATATTTTTATATAAAAGCATTGCTTTTCTATATATTGTCATGAACCAACTTCTAAGACTTCTGAGACATATGCTTCTTAACTCCAGATAACCAGTTTTAAATGCACTTTTATATTTGTGCTTGCTTATACATGAATTAATCTCTCACATTTTATCTCCTAGTAACTCATTATTTAGGCTTTAGGTTATTTTATCTCTTGAAAACTGTTTTTATAATATCTTCTTACTTATTCTTTACATTACTTTTCTCTTAGCCATAGTTCTAACTACAAAACTTAGTATTCAAGACTAAATAGATACTCTATAGTCTTTCTAGTCTAGTAATTGACTAATACTGTTAAACATAGTTTACACCTTAATATCTAAGATTCAATAAGATATCTTGGAAGTCCAAATAAGTCAGTTGTGTATTATCTAAGAATGCAGAAGATGGGTTCAGAACAATCTTCAGCTTTAGCTTATTGTAAGAAAATTAGTCTTACTTAAGAAGTTATATGAACTCCAGATAATATTTAGGTAAGATATTCTACTATTACACTACTACCATATATACTATAGTAGAATGGTCTATACACATAGTCTATACACTTGACCAATTAATATCTATAACTATAATTAACTAAATAACTATAGTACCACTATAGCAGACTAGACAATGGGAATCAGGATAAAATAGAGATGGTTATTAGTCTATTAGGAGCTAATCTAGATAATAACTAGCCTAGAAGTATAACTAAGCCTCTGTAAAGTGAATCTGAACTTATAGTATTGCAAATATTCTCTAACACTTATATACTGTATTTCTATAAATCATACAGATTATATATTTCAAAGGAGGACTTGGGAGACTTAGAGGTTTGGAGATATTGGAAGATAATGAAATATATTATCACTAACACCAGAAAAAGATGTTAGTTTTGGTTAAATTTCAGGATAAGGCTAATATAGTGTAAACTACTAGTTTATATATTAGGTATATATTAGAGTTGCAAACATTGGGCTTTATTTTATTTTTATTTTTTATTGTTTTCTATTTTATTTTTGCTTTTGCTTTCTTTTTATTTTAGGGTTAGAGTTTAAGTGTGACAATGATGTCACAGTAATGGTCATGTGGTAGGTGACTTGCTTAGCAGTTACATTCTAGATAGCTACCCTAGGTATACTAACTAGTATATAATTTGGTAGCTTACACTATAATAGTTATTCTGAAAATTAACTAAAACTAGCACACCTCTTCCAGTGCTAGCAATGACATATCTTGCCACATTCTGGTGGTTTTCCACCCTCTAAGTCCTCAGTCCTTGATCTGAAATATGCAACCAGTGTGACTCGTAAAGGCACAGTACATAAGCTGAAGCCAAAGTGTCAAGATCACTGACGATGGACTTAATTTTTATTTTTATTTCTTATTTTATTTTTCTTTTATTTTTCTATTTTTAGAACAACTCGGGTTAGGGGTTATCAGTCACAATGTCACATCAGTCGCAACTTGAGGGTGTAGTCACAAGACTGGTCACAGGATATAAGAGAAGGAAGTAGAAGGTTCTGGAACAAAGTGATGTCATACAGCATGGACAACACATGCTGGCCTCATGTTATACTCATGGTCATTTAGGGTAGGGTGCACAGTAGTTAGCACGGACCATGGGTACTAGTATATAAGATAGACTACTCTGTACTAGGAACTCTATCGAGTTCTCTTGTGTTACTCAATACAAGAGTTGCTTCTTTGCTTAACCCTTTGAGCATTGATTCATAACATTAGAACTCGATTCCTATTCTTGGGACCGCTTAACACTAGCCTTCCCTGAACTTATTCTCTATCATCCTCGATCGAAGGTCAACACAGACCTTTAGTCAAGAAGATCATTGCTGGGCCCTAGGTATAAGGGGTACACTAGCTAGGCAGGGGAAGCTTAGCCAGCTGATTGTATCAAAGCCCACTAGTGCAGTTTAGACGTACTACCTTGTGTGGACGTGCTCTTTACATTTCTTCATCTTATCAACCTTGTGCTACAGACCCCCTTGTGGTTTGTCTATGCAGAGGAATAGTAGGCATTCTTAAAACCCTACTTAGAGTAGAACGACCTTCTTAGGTCAAAATCGTTTACACTTTCATTAGGGCAGTAGTCAGTTGATAAAAGTAGTCAGTATCAGTGTAGGCAGTGTAAGAAGAATACCTGCTATCACTTACCGAGATTGCTTTGTCATCGGAATATGAGTCTGAGAGCAAGACTAGCATAGGTTCAGCTCTTCCGTTATACACATCTTTACCACAACCACCATCATCATCAATTGACTCACCACCCCACTACAACATGAGTCAGATCAACTTACACAAAATCATCTGACAGCAGCAGGAGCAGTTGGCTGCGATGCAGGCGCAAATCCAGGCCCTGCTTGTGGTGCAAGGAGGAGGAGGGGCTGGAACAGAGCCTAATGCAGGGGCCCATATAGAGGTGGCTAAACCGGCCATCTTTAATGGAGAAGCAGGGAAGGTGGGAGGTTTCATTACGGCATACAGGCTATATTTGAAAATGAAGATGAGGGGGACATCAGTGGAAGAGCAAGTGCAGTGGGTGCTATCATATGTGCAGGGAGGGTCAGCAGATGTGTGGAAGGAGAATGTAATGGAGGAGTTAGAATCAGGAGAAATGGAATATGAGACAGCAGAGGAATTTTTTACAAATTTAAGAAAGGAGTTTGGTGGAGGAGAGGAAGAATCGGTGAAGGCGGCGGAACTAAGAAAGATGGAACAGGGAGGAAAAATGATGGAGGAATTTGTCCAGGAGTTCAAGAGAGTGGCAAGAGGGAGTGGGTATGAGGGAAGGCCTTTGGTGAAGGAGTTTAAGAGGGGAATGAACGGAGGAATTAGAAGGAAGTTGATGGAGTTGGAAAACCCACCGACTTCCATAGAGCAATGGTACAGGAGAGCAACAGCTCTTGACAGGAATTAAAGGGAGAGTAGATGGGAGGAAGAGAGATTGAAGAAGAAGGAAGTAGGAGGAGGTGCTCCTAAGCAGGAGCAACGACAAAGCCTGCCACAACCTTTGGTGTGGCAGAGGAGGCAGCCATTGCCTCAGCAGGTGACAACAGGGCCTGCTCCGATGGAAGGAGTGGAGAGAACGAATGTGGTAGTGATGAGGGGATCGGGAGTAGGAGTAGGGCAGAGTATGGGAACACCTCCTAGACAGGACCCCTATGCCATGGAGGTAGATCGTGGGAGGAATTGCTATGCATGCGGGGGTTTTGGGCATATGGCCCGTAATTGTAAAAACAGGGGAAGAGTGATGAGAAGGGTAGAAATAGGAGGGGGAAGGTTCGAGAGCAACATCGAACAAATCGGACATTTAAAAGAGGTGGAGAACTTAGAAGCCCTCAACTAAGTTCTTATGACAAATTTAATGTATTAGCTACACCAATAGATGCTGGTACATCAGATTTAGAGGGAATTAAGAAAGAAGAGAAAGTAAGGAAGTTAGAAGGAAAAACCTTGAGAGAAGTAACAGTGAAAATTGGACTAGAAAGGATAGACACACAGGAGAGAGTAACGGTAGAGGCACTATTGGATAGTGGGGCAACTGGGCTGGTCATGAGCTCAGAGTTTGCGAAAAAGCAAGGTTTTAAGTTGAAGAAGTTGGAGAAGCCAATGAATGTGAGAAATGTAGATGGATCATTGAATAAAGAAGGGCCCATAGAGTATACGGTGGAAGTTAACATTTATTACCAGGGGCATAGGGAAAGAACAGAGATAGATGTTATTGGAGGACAAAAGTGGACAATGATCTTGGGGATGCCATGGCTGGCACGCCACAACCCCGAAATAGATTGGAGAACAGGAGAAGTGAAAATGACGAGGTGCCCAGACGAATGTGGGAAACAGTGGAGGCCAGTGCAAAGTAAGTTGGGGTGGGAGAAGCAGAAAGAAGAGGAAGCAAAAGAAGAAGTGGAGAAAAAGAAAGAAGAAAAGGAAAGGAAGAAGAAACAAAAAGGAAGAATTGAGGAGGTAAGAAAAGTAGCGGAGGAATGGGAGATATGGGATGAAGAAGAGGAAGCGACGAAGTCAGAGGTAGAGGCAAAGAGGTTGGTGCCAGAAAAGTTTCACAGATGGATAAAGGTGTTTGGAAAGAAGCAGTCGGAGAGGATGCCCACGAGAAAACTGTGGGATCATGCGATAGAAGTAAAGGAGGGGTTCATACCAAGAAAAGGGAAAGTTTACTCTTTGTCAAGAGAAGAGAAAGAAGAGGTTAGAGAATTTGTGAAGGAGCAATTAAGGAAGGGGTATATTCGGCCATCAAAGTCACCACAAACGGCACCGGTATTCTTTGTGGGGAAGAAAGATGGGAAGAAGAGGATGGTACAGGATTATTGGTATCTTAATGAGTGGATGATCAAGAATAACTACCTACTGCCATTGATATTAGATGTCTTGGAGAACATTGGGACGAAGAAGCTGTTTACGAAGATGGATCTGAGGTGGGGGTATAATAACATGAGAATTAAAGAGGGAGATGAGTGGAAGGCCGCATTCATGACGCCGGAAGGGTCGTTTGAACCCACTGTTATGTTTTTTGGATTGACGAACTCTCCAGCTACATTCCAAGCTATGATGAACAAGTTGTTGAGAGATTTAATCAATACAGGAAAGGTAGCAGTGTTTATTGATGATGTAATAGTGGGGACAGAAACAGAAGAAGAACATGATGAGTTAGTAGTGGAAGTGATTAAGAGGCTGGAGGAAAATGATTTGTATGTGAAACTGGAGAAGTGCAAGTGGAAAGTAAAGGAGGTGGAATTTTTAGGAGTAGTAATAGGACCAGAGGGAATTAAGATGGAGAAGGAGAAAGTAAAAGGAGTTTTGGAGTGGCCGGCGCCGAAATGTGTTAAAGACATGCAGAAATTTTTAGGACTGGCAAATTACTATCGCCGGTTTATAGAAGAATTTGCAACAGTGGCAAGGCCATTACATGATTTAGTAAAAAAGGATAAAAAGTGAGATTGGACAGAGAGGCAGGAGAAGGCGTTCAAAGAGTTGAAGGAATGGTTTACAAAGGAACCGGTTCTGGCAGCTCCAGACATAGATAAAAAAATGAGGATGGAGGTGGACGCATTGGATTATGCAACAGGAGGTGTACTGTCAATGGAATGCAAAAATGGATTGTGGAGGCCAGTAGCATTTCTGTCCAAATCGTTGAATGAGACAGAAAGAAATTATGAAATTCACAATAAGGAAATGCTGGCAATTATTAGAGGATTGGAAGCATAGAGGTATTTGTTAGAAGGGGCGCAGACTAAGTTTGAGATCTGGACAGATCACAAAAATTTAGAGTACTTTATGAAAGCACAGAAGCTAAATAGGAGACAAGCCAGATGGGCATTATACTTGTCTCGATTTGATTTTACCTTGAAACATGTGGCAGGAAGTAAGATGGGGAAAGCAGACAGACTTAGTAAGAGAGCGGACTGGAAGGTAGAAATAGACAAAGACAATGAGAATCAAATATTTATTAAAGACAATTGGATCCATAGTATATATGAAGTAGTTGTAGAAGGACCAGAAGTAGACTTAGTAGAAAAAATAAAAAAAGCAAGAAGTAGGAATGAGGATGTAGTTAAAGTAGTGGAAGAGATGAAGAAGGCAGGAGTTAAAGAGTTAAGGGGAAATGAGTGGAAGATTGAAGAAAACTTAGTGTTAAAGGAGGGGAAGGTGTATGTACCGAAGGATAAGGAGTTGAGAGTGGAAGTAATTCGGTTACATCATGACATGCCTGCAGCTGAACATGGAGGAAGGTAGAAGACGGTGGAATTGGTGACGAGAAATTACTGGTGGCCTGGAGTGACAAGAGATGTGGGAAAGTATGTGGAAGGGTGCGATCTATGCCAGAGGATGAAAAACAGGACAGAAGAACTGGCAGGAAAGTTGAAGTTGAGTAAAGTACCAAAGAAACCTTGGTCACACTTAACCGTAGATTTCATTATGAAACTACCGGTGGTAGCAGGAAAGGATGCAGTTTTAGTAGTATGTGATAGGTTGTCAAAAATGACGCATTTTGTGGCAACGACAGAGGGAACGTCAGCAGAGGGGTTAGCAAGATTATTCCGGGACAATGTATGGAAGTTACATGGGTTACCGGAGAGTGTAGTGTCAGATAGGGGACCTCAGTTTGCAGTGGAGTTGACAAAGAAGCTGAATAGGATGTTGGGAATCAAGACGAAGTTGTCAACGGTGTTTCATCCTCAGACAGATGGACAGACTGAGAGGATGAATCAAGAATTGGAGCAATATCTCCAATTCTTTATTGAGCATAGGCAGAAGGATTGGCTGGAGTGGTTGGCAGCAGCGGAATTTGCAATAAACAATAAGGTACATATGGCGACAAAGGTTTCGCCATTTATGGCAAATTATGGAAAAGAAATGAGAATGGGAGGGGACATTAGAAGAAAAGGAAAAGTAGAGAGTACGACAGCATTTGTTGAGAGAATGAAGAAAGTTCATGAGGAAGCAGAAGCAGCATTAAGGAAGACGCAAGAAGAAATGAAGAGGTACACAGATAGGGGAAGAAAGGAAATGGAGGAATGGAAAAAAGGGGATCGAGTCTTGTTGAGCACTAAGGATTTAGTGTTCAAGGAGAGACCCACAAAGAAGTTGACAGAAAGGTATGTGGGACCTTATGCAATTGAGGAGGTAGTGTCGTTGAACGTGGTGAAATTATGATTGCCAAGTTTGATGAGGATCCATCTGGTAGTAAATGTAAGCCAGATAGTACAGTACAAGGAACAGGTGGAGGGGCAGAAAAAGGAGGAAGGAAAACCAGTAGAAGTAGAAGGAGTTGAAGAATGGGAAGTAGAAAAAATTCTGAATAAAAAGAAAATAAGGGGAGTAGAGAAGTATCTGATACGGTGGAAATGTTATGGTCTAAAGCTCAAGGTGTTAAGCAATAGAACAACTCTTGTATTGAGTAACACAAGAGAACTCGATAGAGTTCCCAGTACAAAGTAGTCTACCTTTTATACTATTACCCATGGTCCGTGCTAGCTACTGTGCACCCTACCCTAAATGACCATGAGTATAACATGAGGCCAGTATGTGTTGTCCATGCTGTATGACATCACTTTGTTCCAGAACCTTCTACTTCCTTCTCTTATATCCCGTGATCAGCCTTGTGACTATGCCATCAAGTTGTGACTGATGTGACAGTGTGACGGATAACCCCTAACCTGGGTTGTTCTAAAAATAGAAAAATAAAATAAATGAAAAATAAATGAAAAATAAAATAAGAAATAAAAATTAAAATTAAGTTCATCATCAGCAATCTTGACATTACCCTCCTCTTAAGGTTTCTCCTCCGGAGAAACTCTCCAGTCTCTTCTTCCTATCTTTTCGTTTTCTTCCTCCATTTTTCCTTCCACCCTCCTTAAATACTCGCTTTCATCGATTTGCCTATCTCCCTTCCACTTCTTCCAATTTTTTTCTAACTTATTTAAGTACTCCTCCTCGAATTTTCGATCATCCCACCCATACAACATTTTTGCTGTGAACTTCCCTGGTAATTCCCCCCTTCTAAAGTCCTTCTCCTCTGCCATGTCTATTTTTTCTTGCCTCCTAACTTCCACACTCATTTTCCCCTCAAATTCCTTTATGACTTCTTTGGCATTTTTCAAGTTTTCTATCCTTTCCCAAGTGTCCCCCTTGGCTGTGAACCCTTTTCACCATACCAGATACTTCTCTACTTCCCTTATTCTCTTTTTATTCAGAATTTTTTCTACTTCCCATTCTTCAACTCCTTCTACTTCTACTGGTTTTCCTTCCTCCTTTTTCTGCCCCTCCACCTGTTCCTTGTACTGTACTATCTGGCTTACATTTACTATCAGATGGATCCTCATCAAACTTGGCAATTGTAATTTCACCGCGTTCGACGATACTACCTCCTCAATCGCATAAGGTCCCACATATCTCTCCATTAACTTTTTCGTTGGTCTTTCTTTGAACACTAGATCCTTAGTGCTCAATAGTACTCTATCTCCTTTTTTCCACACTTCTGTCTCTTTCCTTCCCCTATCTGCATATCTTTTCATCTCTTCCTGCGTCTTCTTCAATGCTGCCTCCGCTTCCCCTTGCACTTTCTTCATTCTTTCCACAAATTCTGTCGCACTCTCCACCTTTCCTTTTCTTCTGATGTCTCCTCCCATTCTCAATTCTTTACTGTAATTTGCCATAAATGGTGAAACCTTTGTCACCATATGTACCTTGTTGTTTATTGCAAATTCTGCTGTTGCCAACCACTCAGGCCAGTCTTTCTGCCTATGTTCAATAAAGAACCGGAGATACTGCTCCAATTCTTGGTTCATCCTCTCCGTTTGTCCATCTATTTGAGGATGAAATGCCATGGACAACTTTGTCTTTATCCCCAGCATCCTATTCAGCTCCCTTGTCAATTCTGCCATGAACTGAGGCCCTCTATCTGACACCACACTTTCCGGTAACCCATGCAACTTCCATACATTATCCTGGAAAAGTCTTGCCAGTCCCTCTGCCGATGTTCCTTCTGTTGTTGCCACAAAATGAGTCATTTTTGACAACCTGTCGCATACTACCAATACTGCATCCTTCCCTGCTACTACCAGCAACTTCGTTATAAAATCTACGGTTAAGTGTGACCACGTCTTCTGTGGTACCTCACTCAACTTTAACTTCCCCACCAGCTCCTCTGTTCTATTCTTCATCCTTTGACATAGGTCGCATCCTTCCATATATCTTTCCACGTCCCTCGTCACTCCCGGCCACCAATAATTTCTTGTCACCAACTCCACCGTCTTCCACCTTCCTCCATGTCCCGCCGCCAGCACATTATGATGTAGCCAAATTATCTCCATCCTCAGTTCCTCATCTTTCAGCACATACACCTTCCCTTCTTTCAACATCAAGTCCCCTTCAATTTTCCACTCATTTCCTCTTAGCTTCTTCACTCCTGCCCTCTTTATCTCCTCTACTACTCTAACTACGTCCTTGTCTTTATTTCTTGCCTTTTTTATCTTTTCTACTACTTCTACCTCTGGTCCTTCTACAACTACTTCATACATACTACGAATCCAGTGATCCTTAATAAATATTTGGTTTTCATTGTCTTTGTCCATACCTACTTTCCAATCTGCTCTTCTGCTAAGTCCATCTGCTTTTCCCATCTTGCTACCTACTACATGCTTTAAGGTGAAGTCAAACCGAGACAAATACAAGGCCTATCTAGCCTGTCTCCTGTTTAGCTTTTGCGCTTTCATGAAGTACTCTAAGTTCTTGTGGTCTGTCCAAATTTCGAACTTGTACTGCGCTCCTTCCAGCAAATGTCTCCATGCTTTTAATCCTCTGATGATAGCCAACATTTCCTTGTCATGAATTTCATAATTTCTTTCCGTCTCATTCAATGACTTGGAAAGGAAAGCTACCGGCCTCCACAGTCCATCTTTACACTCCATCGATAATACTTCTCCCGTCGTATAGTCCGATGCATCCACTTCCATCCTCATTTTTTTGTCAATATCAGGGGCCGCCAATACTGGTTCCTCTGTGAATCTTTTCTTTAACTCTTTAAATGCCTCCTCTTGTCTCTCCATCCACTCCCACTTTTTATCCTTTTTTACCGTGTCATGTAATAGCCTTGCCACTGTTGCAAATCCTTCTATAAACCGGCGATAGTAATTTGCCAGCCCTAAGAATTTCTGAACATCTTTGACACACTTTGGTGTCGGCCATTCCAAAACTTCTTTTACTTTCCCCTTCTCCATCTTTATCCCCTCCGGTCCTATTACCACTCCTAAAAATTCCACTTCTTTCATTCTCCACTTACACTTCTCCGGTTTTACATATAAATCATTCTCCTCCAGCCTCCTAATTACTTCTGCTACCAACTCATCATGCCCCTCTTCTGTCTCCGTTCCAATTATCACATCATCAATAAAGACTACTACCTTCCCTATATTAGTCAAGTCCCTCAGCAACTCATTCATCATGGCCTGGAATATGGCTGGAGAATTCGTTAGTCCAAAGAACATAACAGTCGGTTCAAATGACCCTTCTGGCATCGTGAACGCAGCCTTCCACTCATCTCCCTCCTTAATCCTCACATTGTTGTATCCCCACCTCAAATCCATCTTCGTAAACACCTTCTTTGTCCCAATACTCTCTAGGACGTCCGAAATCAAAGGAAGTGGGTAATTATTCTTTACCGTCCACTCATTAAGATAACGATAATCCTGTATCATTCTCTTCTTCTCATCCTTCTTTCCTACAAAGAATACTGGCGCCATTTGCGGTGACTTCGACGGCTGAATGTAACCCTTCCGCAACTGTTCCTTCACAAATTCCCTTACCTCTTCCCTCTCTTCCCTTGACAACGGGTATACCTTTCCCTTCCTTGGCACAAACCCCTCTCTTACATCTATCACATGATCCCACAATTTCCTCGTGGGCATTCTTTCCGACTGCTTCTTCCCAAACACCTTTATCCACTGGTGAAACTTTTCCAGTACCAATTTCCTTGCCTCTGCTTCCAACTTTGCCATTTCTTCCTCTTCGTCCCATATTTCCCACTCCTCCGCCACTTTTCTAACTTCTACCGTCTTCCCCTTTTTTTTCTTCTTTTCCTTTTTCTCTCTCCTTTCCTCCTTTTCCTCCCTTGCTTCCTCTTCCTTCTGTTTTTCCCGCCCTAATTTCCCCTGCACCGGTCTCCACTGCTTTCCACACTCCTCTGGACACTTCGTCATCTTGACTTCTCCTGTTTTCCAGTCAATTTCAGGGTTGTGGCGTGTTAGCCAGGGCATCCCTAAAATTACTGACTACTTCTGTCCTCCTATTACGTCAATCTCTGTCCTCTCCACATGCCCCTTATAATAAATGTTGACTTCCACCGTATTTTCTATTGGTCCCTCTTTGTTAAAGGACCCATCCACATTTCTCATCTGCATCGGTCTTTCCAACTTCTTCATCCTAAAACCTTGCTTCCTTGCAAACTCCGAGCTCATTACTAGTCCTGTAGCCCCACTGTCTAATAATGCCTCCACCGTAATCCCCTCCTGTGTATCGATTCTCTCCAGTCCGATCTTCACCGTAACTTCTCTTAAGATCCTCCCTTCCACCTTTCTCACTTCCATCTTCTTATTTCCCTCTGATTTTAATGCATCAACATTTATTTCGGTTGCTAATACATTATATTTATTATAAGAACTTAGTCGAGGGCTTCTAAGTTCTCCACCTCTTTTAAATGTCCAATTTGTTCGATGTTGCCCTCGAACCTCCCTCCACCTATTTCTACCCTCCTCATGGCTCTTCCCCTGTTCCTGCAATTATGGGCCATATGCCCAAAACCCCCACAAGTGTAACAATTCCTCCCCCTATCTACCTCCATTGCGAAAGGGTCCCATCTAGGAGGGATCCCTGCACCCTGCCCCTGTCCTTGTCCTTGTCCCCTCACTACCACCGCATTTGTCCTTTTGATTCCTTCCATTGGAGCAGGCCCTGTTGTCGCCTGCTGAGACAATGGTTACCTCCTCTGCCACACTAATGGTTGTGACAGACTCTGTCTCTCCAGCCTCTGGGTTCCCCCTCCTATCTCTTTCTTCTTCAATCTTTCTTCCTCCCTCCTGCTTTCTTGCCAGTTCCTATCCAGTGCCGTCGCCCTCCTATACCACTGTTCAATGGAGGTTGGCGGATTTTCCACCTCCATTAATTTCCTCTGAATCCCCCCACTCATTCCTCTCTTAAACTCCTCTATTAGTGGCCGCCCCTCATATCCACTTCCTCTTGCTGCCCGTTTGAACTCCTGCACAAATTCCTCCATTGTCCTCCCTCCTTGCTCCAGCTTCCTCAGTTCTGCCGCTTTTACTGCTTCTTCTTCCCCTCCTCCGAACTCCTTTCTTAATACTGTCAAAAATTCTTCTGCCATTTTATACTCCATTTCCCCCAACTCCAATTCTTCCATTACATTCTCCTTCCAAACATCCCCTGATCCTCCCTGTACATGTGACAACACCCAGAACACCTGTTCTTCTACCGTTGCTTCTCTCATCTTCATTCTCAAATATAATCTACATGCAGTCACAAATCCTCCCACCTTTCCTGCTTCTCCATTGAAGATGGCTGGTGTAGCCACCTCTACTTTGGGCCCCGTCATCCTTCTTTCCTCTCCTCCAGCTCCTCCTCCTCCTCCTGCTGCAAGCAGGGCTTGTATTTGCACCTGCATTGCTGCCAGCTGTTCCTGTTGCTGGCGGATAATTGCATGTAAATCGTGTTGACTCATAGTGGGGTATGGAGGGGGTGAGTTAATTGGTAGTGATGTGTATAAAGGTAAAACCGAGCCTGCGCTGGTCTCGGTGTCAGACTCGTATTCCGAAGATGAAGAAATCTCTGTATGTGATAGTGGGCCCTCTTCAAGTCCCACCTACATAATTACCGATTACTTGTCTGGCTACTGCCCTAAGGAAAATGTAAACAATTTTGTCCTAAGAAGGATGTTCTACTCTAGACAGCTGTTTTAAGAACAAACTGTCGTTCCTTTGCGTCAACACACCACAAGTGGGTATGTAGCACAAGGCTGATAAGAGAAAAATGTAAGGAACACGTCCACAAAAGGCGATATGTTCAAAGTACACTAGTGGGCTTTAGTGCAAATGAACGGCTAGGCTTCCCCTGTCTAACTAGTATGCCCCTTGAGTCTAGGGTCCGACTATATCTTCTTGACTAAAGGAT
>JAJOHK020001260.1:0-14660 GCA_022457215.2 Leucocoprinus gongylophorus | reverse complement strand
AGATAAAAAAATAAGGATGGAAGTAGATGCATCAGACTATGTAATAGGAGGGGTCTCATCTATGAAGTGTGAAGATAAGAGGTGGAGTCCAGTAGCTCTTCTCTCAAAATCTCTAAATGAGACAGAGGGAAATTATAAGATTCATGATAAGAAAATGCTAGCAGTAATAAGGAGTTTGGAAAATTGGAAGCACTTATTAGAGAGTACAAAGTTCAAGTTTGAGGTCTAGACTAACTACAAGAATTTGGAATATTTCATGAAAGCACAGAAGTTGAACAGAAGACAAGCAAGATGTGCATCATATCTGTTAAAATTTGACTTTACCTTGAAATATATTCTGGGAACAAAAATAGGGAAGGCAGATAGATTAAGTAGGAGACTAAACTAGAAAGTAGGTGTAGAAAAAGACAATAACAACCAAATATTTATCAAGGACTACTGGATTCATAGTTTAGCTGAAGTAGTAATAGAAGGACTAGAAGTAGATATATTAGAAAAAATAAAATTAGCTAGGAACAAGGATGAGGAAGTAGTTAGAGTAGTAGAGGAAATAAAGAAAGCAGAAGTCAAAGAGCTATAAGGAGAGAAATGGCAGGCAGAAGAGAAATTGGTGTTGAAAGAAGGAAAAGTGTATGTGCCAAAGAACAAAGCATTAAGGATAGAAATAATCTAGTTGCACCATAACACACTGGTAACAGGATATAGAGGAAAGTGGAAGACAACAGAGTTGGTGACAAGAAATTATTGATGGCTAGAAGTAATGAGAAATATGGAATGATATATAGAATGATGTGACATATGTCAGAGAATAAAGAACAGGACTGAGGTGCCAGTAGAGAAGTTGAAGTTGAGTGAGATACCAGAGAAACTGTGGACACATCTAATAGTGGACTTTATCATTAAGTTATCATTAGTAGCTGGGAAAGATACAATCCTGGTAGTCTGTGATATGTTGTCTAAGATAACACATTTTATGGCAATAATAGAAGGGACATCAGTGGAAGGATTAGTGAGGTTGTTTAGAGATAATATATAGAAGTTGCATGGGTTACTGGAGAGTGTAGTATCAGATAGAAAACCCTAGCTTGCAGCAGAGCTGACTAAGAAACTGAATAGAATGTTGGAAATTAAGACAAGGCTATCAACAGCATTCCATTCTCAAACAGATGTTCATGTGAAAAGAATGAATCAGGAATTAGAACAGTATTTGAGCTTCTTTGTGGATCATAGACAAAAGAATTAGCTGGAATGGTTGGTATTAGCAGAGTTTGTGGTTAACAACAAGGCATATTCAGCAACAAATGTGTCTCTGTTTATGGCAAATTATAGTAAAGAATTGAGAATGGGAGTGGATATTAGAAGAAAAGGAAAAATTGAAAAGACAACAGAATTTGCAGAGAAGATGAAGAAAATTTAAGAAGAAGCAGAAGTGGCATTGAGAAAAGTACAGAAGGAGATGAAGTGGCAAGCAGATAAAGGCAGGAAGGAAGCTGAAGTATAGAAAGTAGGAGATAAGATAATGTTGAGTATAAAAGACTTGGTGTTCAAAGAACAACCAGCAAAAAAATTAGCAGATCAATATATTAGTCCATATATTATCAACAAAGTAGTTTCTACTAATGCAGTCAAATTACAACTGCCAACTTCAATGAGAATTCATCTAGTTGTAAATATCAGTCAACTACTATTATTCTATATGATTGAAATAGACAACTTTAAGTATTTAGAATAGTTGCTATCTCCTGGAAACCTCATTCTGTTCTCTTAGATTTTCTAGAGATAAGTCCTATCTTTAGTATAGTCACTAATGTTAACTTAGGTTTTCTAGAACAAACTCCATGAACTCTACAGACTTTCATCAGTTATCCTAACAAAGAATTTGATGGAAAATCTGAACTAGAAAGTAGTAATTGTAGAAATAGTAGAAGAGCTATTTGACAAGATAAGATAAGAGTTTGAGAAGTTTGATGAAGAATCGAGAAAGGTAGATTAGCTGCAGTTGTTGGAACAAGAAACAAAGACATGTAATGAATATGTACAGTTATTTAAGAAGACAGTGAGAGGAAACAGTTATAAGTGATAGATCTCTCATTGAGCAAGATCTCAATGAAGTAATTAGAAGAAGATTGGCAAAGACAGAAAGTTCCCCAGTGATAATAGAGTAGTAGTACAAAACATTAGTGTTATTAGATAGGAATTGGAGTGTTATAAGACGAGTGTGTGGACAGACTTTAGGGTTAGGGTTAGTGGACAGGAATAGGACAGTAGTATATTATTAGTCTACAATGGAAGGAGAGCACATGACCTGGAAGTCATGTGATAGAGTCTAGAGCAGTCTGGAAGGACTTAGGGTCTAGAAGGATCGGGAAGAGTCTAGAAGAAGTTAGGGTTAGGAGATGACGTCAAGGGACATGGGTTCCTCATGGTGTGCACATGTACAGCGGAGATTAAGAGTATGATGTCAGGGCACATATAGGAAGCATAGTAGCCTTAAGGTAGACACATGGTGGATGAGTAATGGACATGAGGTAGCAGCATGGACTTAAGGGCCAGATAGATATTGTTGTAGCACAGACCACTTGTAAGTTATATAAATAGAGGAGCAATGCAGCAAGGGCTCCTTGTCGAGTTCTCTTGTAATTCCCCCATTCGTTACTTGATAGCCCTACTGAGAGCTTTACTCATTGTGAGATCATTTGTCCTTGAGTGACGAGTGGTTGCTACAACATGGAGATAAAGTTGGGTGGAGAAAAGACACTTTGGAAGAAAGAGGGAGGAAACTATAATATTGAGACTGTAACAGAGAAGTATTCTCCCTAAAGAGCAGAACAACCTTGCTTAGTGGGAGTAAGAGTCATTGTGGAATATAGAAAGGCTCTAGGATCCAAATATAGTAGATATGTACAGAGGAGGGGTATAGGAGAGGAATTGTTATAATTATGGGAGTTTTGGACATATAGCCTATCAATGTAGGAGTTTGTAGAAAATAAGGGGGATAATACAAGAAGAGATGTCAAAAGATAATGGGAGTTAGTAAGCCCTTGGCTAAACTCCCAAAATAAATATAATGTATTAAATAGCTTGAATGATATAGACAATTCAACCACAGGTATATATGAGAGAACAGAAGTAAGGTCCACAATAAGGCCTTTAAGAAAAGTGTAAATGAAAATAGGATTAGAGAAAACAAACACATATGAAGAAGTCATAGTGGAGACACTATTAGACAGTGGGGCAACAGAGCTGTTTATGAATAGGAAGTTTATGGTGGAACAAGGTTTCAAAATGAAGAAGTTGGCTATACCAGTTAAGGTATGGAACATAAACAGATCAAAGAATATAAGGAGAACAGTAACTCATGAGGTAGAAGTTAACATCTACTTTAAAGAATATATAGAGTGAGCACAGATGAGTGTTTACAACCTAGGGAAGATAGATGTGATCTTAAGAATACCATAGTTAGCCATTCACAATCTAGAGATCAACTGGAGAATAGGGGAGATGAAGTTGTTGAGATATACTAGAGAATAGAGGAGATAAAGTTGTTGAGATGCCTACCACTATATGACAAGAGCCCTAAGCTAGTAAGAAGGGGGAAGAAAAAGAGAAAGGCTACAGTAAAAGACAAAAGAAATGTAAGATGAGTACAGGAGAAAAAAAAATAAAAAGAGAGGAGAAAAGGGAACTAAAATGAGAAGAGAAAAAAGTGGAGGATATGGTACCAAAACAGTTTTGTAAGTACTTAAAGGTGTTTGGGAAAAAGAAGTTGGAGTAAATGCCCACTCAGAAATTTTGGAACCATACAATCAATCTTAAGGAGAAGTTTATACTGAAAAAAGAGAAAATGTACCCTTTATTCAAACTGAGTAAGAAGAACTACAGGAGCTCCTAAGAGACTAGCTAAGGAAAGAGTACATCTGCCCCTCAAGATTTCTGCAGATATCTCTGGTATTATTTATGGCAAAGAAGGATGGGAAGAAGAGAATAGTACAAGATTACTACTATGTAAACAGTGGAACCATCAAGAACAGCTACCCTCTTCTACTGATCTTGGATCTTACTGATATGGTAGGAAGTAAGAATGTGTTCATGAAGTTGGATCTACAATGGGAGTACAACAACATGAGAATAAAGGAAGGGGACAAATAGAAAGTAGCATTTACAATGCCTATAAGGTTATATGAGCCCACTATGATATTCTTTAGTCTGACCAATTCACTGGCCACATTCCAAACAATGATAAATAATATTCTCAGGAAACAAATCAACATAGGAAAAGTAGTCTCCTTTATAGGCAATATATTGGCAGGGACAGATGCAGAGGAAGAGCATGATGAGGTAGTAGAAGAAGTGTTGAAAAAGATGGAGGAGAATGATTTGTATATGAAACCAAAGAAGTATGTGTGGAAGTTAAGGAGGATGAACTTCTTGGGAGTGGAATTAGGACTAGAGGAGGTTTGGATGGAAAATAAAAAGATGAAAGAGGTAACATACTAGCCAAAACCACAAAATATAAAGGACATTTAGAAGTTTCTTGGCCTGGCAAACTACTACAGGTGATTTATAAGAGACTTTGCCAAGGTGGCAAAACCTTTGCACCAACTGATAAGGAAGAACTAGAAGTGGAACTAGGAAGAGGAACAAGAAAGAGCTTTTAAAGGCTTAAAGTGTACCTTTACCATGAAACCAGTGTTAGTAAAGCCCAACCTGGACAAAGAATTAAGGGTAGAAGCAGATACATCAGACTATGTAACTGAGAGAGTATTGTCAATGAAGTATGAGAACAAAAAATGGAGATCCATTGGCTTCATATCCAAGTTTTTAAACAAAGCAAAAAAGAATTATGAGATCCATAACAAGAAAATATTGGCAGTTATCTAGTGTTTAAAAGCCTGGAGACACTTCCTGGAAAGAACCAAGAAAAAATTCAAGATCTGGACAGATCACAAGAATCTTGAATATTTCATGAAGAACTAGAAGCTGAACTGTCAACAAGCAAGATGGGTATTGTACCTATCAAAATTCAACTTCATTCTAAAACATTTCCCTGGAAAAAGTATAGAGAGGGCTGATAAACTAAGCTAGAGACTAAACTAGGAGGTGGGAATGGAAAAAAATGATGAGGACAGGAAACTTATAAAACCAGAGTGGCTTATGGTAAGAGCAACAGAAAAAAGAGAAGTATTGATTAAATAAATAGATGTTTTAGAAAAAATAAGGAAGTTGAAGGTCAGAGACAACAAGATAATGAAAGTAGTAGAAGAAATGAAGAAGGTAGGAGTGAAGATACTATAAGACAAAAAATGGAAGAAAGAGAAGGAACTGCTACTAAAAGAAGAAAAATATATGTTCCAAAAGACAGAGAATTGAGAACAAAGATCATCTATCTATACCACAATATACCAGTAGCAGGAAATAAGGGATAATAGAAAACAGTGGAGTTAGTAACAAGAAACTTCTGGTGGCTAGGAATAATAAGAAAAGTGAAGCAGTATGTAAAAGAATGTAACATCTACCAAAGAAACAAAAATCATACCAAAAAGCCTGTAGAGAAACTAAGACCAAAAAAGGTACTAAAGAAATCATGGACTCACATTTCTGTAGACTTTATCACAAAGTTGCCCTTAGCTCAAAAATACAACTCCATTCTGGTAGTATGTAACTGGTTCTCAAAAATGGTATATTTCATCATCACAACAGAGATGTTAAGACTTAGGTCCAAAAATTTAGGATAAAAGACTACTCTTATATTGAGTAATATAAGAGAACTCAATGAAGCTCCCAGTACAAACTATTCTACCTTATATACTGCAGACCATGGTCTGTGCACATATTATAACTAGCCTACTCTAAAGACTATATGCTTTCTATAAGACTAATATGCTATTACTATACTATATAATACTATCTATTCTGGAACCTTATATAAATTTTCCTTCATCATGTGATTGTGTGACTTGTAACTTGTAATCTGTGTGACTGTTCCATGTGATATCATGTTCTACTTATTATCTAAGTTCAATAAAAAGAAAAGTTAAAATAACTAAGTCTATCTTTCACAACTCTAATATAGCTTAGGGTCCTACAAGCTTTTATATCAAACTCTGCCTCTACAACTGTAAGTATACCTCCTCTTACAATAATGAGACCTCTATTCCCTACTGATATTCTTATACCTCAGAACTTTCTATCACTCTAAACCTCATGTTCTCTTACTACTAGACTTGAGTGGTAATTGATATATAGAATATACCTTTCTTGGTACCTATTTTCTCTATATCCAGTTGTTGACAGACCATTTCTCTTATGACTAAACCAAGATTCTCTGGGCTCTTTTGTTATAAGATGAAAGTATAGACAAACTTTGGTAGGGTTAGGGTTAGGATAGAGATAAGATATAGTAGTAGTTATATTATTAGTCTACGACAAGTAAAGAGAGGGCATATGACTGGGAAGTCACATGATATAATATCATAGGGCTAGAAGAGTCTAGAGAAAGTCTAGTGTTAGGATGATATCAAGGGACATGGGTTCCTCATGGTGTACACATGGTGCATACATGTATGATAGAGATTAAAGAGTATGATATCAGGGCACATGAACATGGCATGGTGGCCTTGAGTTAGACACATAGTAGATAAGTAATGGCCATGAGAATAAGGCATGGATATTAGGGTAGAACGATGCACAGTCATAGCATAGACTATGAATACTTTATATAAATAGTCAGTAGAATACTGTTGTTGTTCCCTGTCAAGTTCTCTTGTAAATACACAACTCATGTTCCCACTAGATATTCACCTTCTTGAGATTTACTTACTGTGCTGCTATTGGACTTTGTGTCTAGTGGTTGCTACAACATCTTTCTTTCTTCAGAAGCAGTTAAGCTGTGTAATAGTCTAAAAGCTTATTTAGAAAAGTATATAATACAGATACCTTTCCTATTACTACCTGACTAGGGTTTGAAGAACTTTTCTGTATTCAGTTCTACTGTATCAATACTGTTATAAAAGTAGTTAATTGACTTGAGGGAACAGCATACCACTAGAGAAGTCACATTATGAAGAAGTATCTAGATGGGTTCCAAAATTTAATATTAGAGGCCTATTATACAGACTTAAATACTATAGTAGTCAAATTCTGCCACAGACTTTAAATTACTATCCAAAATTCAACAACAACCCTATTAGTAAAGTACTCTAAAGATACCAATTTCTTGGTGTGGTTTGAGACTGCTAAATACATTGATCAAGTATAATAGGCTAATAAAGCTTTCCAATCAAATCAAAGAACCATCTCTATCCCTAGTACCAATTCATATAATCTACTTAGCTAAAATTCTATCACTATCCTATTCACTACTCTCATATACTAATCACCCTCCCCTGCAGCATCAACAATGTAACACTGTCAAACACCAGTGCTTCCTCTTAGCATTTCTATGGATATAGACATAACATAAAAACTTTATACTACCCCTATTCAACAATATTACCATTGTATATTATAACTCAAGACCTAAGTACTAAGACAAAGAGGTGCTTGTATATGAAGTAGCACAAAAGAACTCAATAGAGTTCCTACTACAGAGTAACCTACTTTATATACTTCTAGAAGTTGGTCTATACATCTTTAACCTATCCTAAAGTTATGACTAAGTTCTTCTAGTAGTTTTTATAATGTTTTATCAAGTTACATGATTGTGTGACTGTGACTGTGACACCTGTAACGCTTACATCACACTTGTGACATTTGTGACCATCCCCATATGACATAACATTACATCTTTTAGCTAAGTTCAAAGAAAAAAATAAGAAAACTAAACTATAAAGAAAAAGAGAAATTCTAAAATACTAGGGAAAAAAACAACTAAGTCTACTCAAAGGGTTTCTGACATTGTAAAAATCTCAACCATATAATTTGTAAGTACCCTATCAAACTAGATATCTACCAATCAACCATTGAGTAATAGAAGAAGTTGATAGAAGATCCAAATATCTTAAAAGACATAGAGATACAATACTACCTAGAGTTAGAGACCATAGAGGTCAATGATGTTTTCCATAGCACTATAGAGATCTAAAATTTTGCATACAGTAACTAGTGATATATGCACTCTAGTTACTAAATAATAAGTTCACTGTTAGGATAACTGGGCAGAAACACAGAGCTTTTGCTCCAAAAAAAACCTAAGTTTATTTCTTACATAGTACATCTAGTAAGAACTCACCTTCAGAAGAGATCTAAGAGAACAGAATGAGGTTTTCTGAAGGCAACAGCTCTGCTAAGTGTTGTAGCAACCACTCGTCACTCAAGGACAAATGATCTCACAATGAGCAAAGCTCTCCAATGGGCTATCAAGTAACGAATGAGGGAATTACAAGAGAACTCGACAAGGAGCCCTCGCTGCATTGCTCCTCTATATATACTAATTACATGTGGTCCATGCTACAACAATGTGTTTACCTCATGTCCATCCACCATGCTTCTACCTCATGTCCTATTACTCATCCACATGTGTTTTTCTTAAGGCTACCATGCTTCCTATATGTGCCCTGACGTCATTCCTTTAATCTCCGCTATACATGTGCACACCATGTGTACACCCTGAGGAACCCTTGTCCTTTGACATCATCTTCTAATCCTAATTCCATCTCTAGACTCTAAGTCCTTCCAGACCGCTCTAGACTACTCTATCCTATATCACATGACTTCTATGTCATGTGCTCTCCATCCATTGTAGACTAATAAAATACTATCTTATCTATGTCCGGCTAACCCTAACCCTAGCCAAAGTCTGTCCACATCCTTGCACTATAACACTAAGTACTCTAGAATACATTTCAATCTAGTAGAACAATGCTAACTAGGCTAGGAATTATAGTGTCCAGATAGTTAGGCACTTTGATAGAAACATCTAGAATAATGTCTATAGATAGCAGGTACTTAACTGATGGCAACAGAGAGCATAGAACAATGGTTGGGATTAGATACTTGAGTAAGTATAACAAACTCTGTAGTTTTGGAATTGAATATCAGACCTTGTAAGCTCCAATGTCAAAGACTTAAAGTTTGGAGTTTGTCATCCTCTTACATTCACTGTATTATTGGTAGAAGAATATACTGAAAATAGTAACTATAAAAAAATCTGTTTCTTGAACTCCAACACTACTATCAAAGCCTACAGTATTTGTTTTCTCTAACCCCATCATTTTCTACTAGTTGTTATGGCAACCACTAGTCACAATGACCAATAATCATACAAGCAGCAAATCTCTCAACAGGATATCAAGTGAAGATCACAAGAGAACTTGACAAGGAGTCTCTGCTGAATTGCTACCCCATTTATATAAGTTATACATGGTCTGTGCTACAAATAATTACTCCTGTCCTAATGTCCATGCGTCATCCATAAGTACACTATATATACACTATAAGATAGCTATGCAGTTGATATACTCCTTGATATTATCCATCCAGACCACTCTAGCCTACTCTAATCCGTTCTAGTCCTTTATAACATTACATCATGTGTTATATCATGTGACTGCAGCCACATGCCTCTTTATCATCAAATAAAAAGAAAAAGAAAATCAAAAGAAAAGAAATATAAAATCCAAAAAAATAGATTAAAGAAAAAGAAAAATATTAGTGTCCAAGCATACTATAACACTAGTGTTCATAAAGTTTATCCCCAACTGACTTCAAGACTAGCTGTGCCTCTGCAGAGTTTCAAACACTCTCCCATCACCTATATAATCATCCTCCTATATTCTTAGTCTTGCTAGTTTCAGATAATATTCTAGATACTTCTATTATTTCATCATTGTTTTAGCTTGGACTAGAATTATCAGTCTAAGCTTGGACTACTATTGTTCTGTATGATTGGAATGAACATCTTCAAACATCTAGAACAGCTGTTGCCTCCTAGAAATCTCATTCTGTTCTCTTAGGTTTTCTAGAGATAAGCTCTATCTTTAATATAGTTGTTAATATTAGCTTAAGTTTTCTGAAGTAAATTCTGCAATTCTATGGACTTTCCTCAGTTACCTAACAGTAACCTAAAAAATGCATCTAAGACTCTGACTCTTTTAGTCTCCTTGCCTACTGCTTGTTGTCTTCAATGAAAAAAATACTTTCTCTATATCTTACTATTAGTGTTCTCAATATCTGCAGAACTTCTCTCTATCTTTCTATCACTCTTAAGATCACTAATATCTCCTAGTCCCTTTCTGTACAAACCCTAGTCAACTCCAGAGCCACTGGCATCTTTATTAACAGAAACTTTATATACAAATATCATCTTAATACCTGAAAACTGTCTAAGTTTATACTAGTATATAATGTAGACAGGACTCTCAATGAGACAGATCAGATATCTAAGGTAGCTAACATCATCCTTTGATACAAGACACATACAGAATAGACTTTTCTTATAGTTTCAAACTTTAACAAGCAGAACCTTATTTTCAAATTTATCTGGCTAAAGTTCTATAACTCTAAGGTTAACTTGCAGAAGAAAAAAGTACTTATGATCTACTACCTTATTCATTACATAGATTTTTAAGATATCTACAAGATTAATTGGTTGAAAGTATAAGCTTGTCACAAACTCATATTAGTAAAGTTTTTTTCTATTTTTAGTTTATCTATCTTAGTATAAGACTAGCAATCATGTCTTATATTTATTTTTAGTACAGATATAATTAGATAGTTATATAAGACAGTTATGTGGAAATAGAATATTTTAGGATACTCTATAAATAGTAAATAAGATTAGGATTAGTATAGTATAAACTATGTACAAAAGATATAAATAGCTATCTAAGTCAATAAGAACTCTATCAAGTTCTCTTTTGTCCTTGCTCTTATAGCTCTTTGAGATAGTCTATCAAACTTCAGTAATGTTATAGTATGCTAGAACACTAACAACTTTATTTTGCTTTTATCTATTTTTTCTAATTTAATATTTATTTTTCTTTTGATTTTATTTTGACAATAAAAAGGCACATGACTGCTGTCACATGATATAAGATCATAGACCTAGACTTTAGAAGAAAGAACTAAAAGAATAATGTCAGAGCATATATATATAGCATAATATTCTTATAAAAAACATAAGGTTGATATATGGTAGAAGTATGTATGATACATAGACATTAGGGTAGGGTTATTTATTGTTAGCACAGACCATGTATTTATAGTATAAATAGGATAGTAATACATTAGAAACTCTTTATTGAGTTTTCTTGTGATTCCTACATAAATATCCTACTAAGTGTTATGAACTTAAACCTTTAGAGTGAGGTAAAAGATCAAACTCTTGTATTAGAGTAAACACAAAAGAACTTCATAGAGAGCTCTTTACAAAATAGTCTACCTTATATACTTCTACAGATGGTCCATGCTAACTACTGTGCACCCTACCCTAAATGACTATGTGTAAAGCATAAGGCCAACATGTAGTGTCTATGTTGTATGACATCATTTTGTTCCAGAACCTTCTACTTTCTTCTCTTAAGTCCTATGATTAATGTCATGACCATACTATCAGATGTGACTGATGTGACTGATCACTTCTAACCCTAACCCTAGAGTCCTAAAAATAGAAAAGATGAAAAATAAATCAAAAATAAAATAAAAATGAGAAAGAAAATAAAAAGAAACAAAGTCTACTTTTTACAATCTTGATACTAAGTATTATAAGATAATAAAGTGTAGATAGACTTTAGTAAGAGATAAGATAAGATATGGTAGTAGTTATATTATTAGTCTATGATGAGAGAAAGAAGGCATGTGACTGGGAAGTCACATGACATAATGTTATAGACCTAGAGTAGTCTAGAGTGGTCTAGAAGGACTTAGAGTCTAGAAGGATTGGGAAGAGTCTAAAGATGAAGTGACATCAATGTTGTAGCAACCACTTATCACAAAGACAAATGATCACACAAGCAGTAAATCTCTTAAGTCAGATATTGAGTGGAAAGTTCACAAGAGAACTCGACAAGGAGTCTCTGCTAAATTAGAGTCTTATATATACTAAATACACCTAGTCTGTGCTATAACCTCATGTTTGCCTCATTTCTTACTCAAGGCCACCATGTTGTATACATGTGCCCTGATGTCATCTTCTAGATCTTTCCACTATGTTCTAGGCTTATGATGTCACATCATGTATCATATCATGTGACTGCAATATCACATGCCTCTTCATCGTTACTAAAAATAAAAATAAAAAGAAAAAGAAATTCAAAAGAAAAGAAATATAAAATCAAGAAAAATAGATAAAAGAAAATGTTAGTGTCCAAAGCATTCCATAACAGTCAAGGAACATGTTAACAACATGGGTTCCTCATAGTATACATATGGTGCATGCATGGATGACAGAAATTAAGGGTATGACATCAGGGCACATATATATAGTATGCTAGCCTTGAGAAAGATGCATAGTAGATGAGTAATGGATATTAAGATAGGACAATGCACAGTTGTAGCATAGACCAGGGTTAGTTTATATAAATAGTTAGTAAAATACTGTTGTGGTTTCCTATTGAGTTCTCTTGTAAATTACACAACTCGTATTCCCTACTAGATATCTGCCTTTGAGATTTATTGCTTGTGCTGCTATTGGACATTGGTCTAGTGGTTGCCACAACACTAAGTGTCAAGATTGAAGAACATAGACTTAGTTTTTTCTCATTTTCTTTTCTTATTTTATTTTATTTTTGATTTATCTTTCATTTTTCTATTTTTAGAACTCTAGGGTTAGGGTTAGAAGTGATCAGTCACATCAGTCACATCTGATAGTATGGTCATGACATTAATCATAGGACTTAAGAGAAGAAAGTAGAAGGTTCTGGAACAAAATGATGTCATACAACATAGACACTACATGTTGGCCTTATGCTTTACACATGGCCATTTAGGATAGGGTGCACAGTAGTTAGCACAGACCATCTGTAGAAGTATATAAGGTAGACTGTTTTGTAAAAAGCTCTCTATTAAGTTCTCTTATGTTATCCAATACAAGATTACCTCTTAATCCAACTCTAAGGGTTTTGAGTCATAACACTAAGAGATTTATTGTTTGTGTTACTATTGGTCTTTGTGACTAGTGGTTGCTACAACAAGTAGTAGGATTACTAATAGTAAAACTTAATATTCTAAAGAGACTATCTAGCTTAAGATCTTCTCTTTACTCTTTACTATTCTCTTTCTCTCTTGCTATTCTCAATTGTTAGTTATTGTAACCTCTAGTCAAGAAGAAATACATAGCTAGACTCTAAGCTTAAAAAAAAACTCTAGCTAGTCAGTAAAGAATTAGCTATGAACAAGTACTTATACCTAGAGCAGCTCTAGATGACCTTACTATCAGGTAGTACTCTTTTGAATACTTGTATTCTTTTCAACTATCAATCTTATGAAGATCTATTATAGTCTATACATGCAAAGAAATAGTACTATCTTTTTAAGAGTAGTGTTTAGTATAAAAAGACTTTCTTAAGTCAAGATTATATAGTATTCATAGTTAATTGAATAAGTAGCCAGTAATTACACATATTGTGAGAGATAGTAATAAGCTCTCTAACACTTAAAAATTTCCTCTTCCAAATATGACAGTGAGAGCAATAGCAACACTGCCTTCTCTATATCAACCAAATCAAATATGTCCTCTTTATTATAACCTCAAGCACTGGCCCAATAGTAATTGGCTCCAATTACCTAGAAGCTCTTTAATCTTATTACTCAACAATCTGCAGCTCTCACAGTATCACAACAGCTACTCAATATACAACAACTACAGCAGCAGAGAAGGCTATTGTTAGAACAACTGGCAAAAGTCCACAGAGTTTACAGAGTTCACTCCAGGAAACCTAAGCTAATATTAATAACTATACTAAAGACAAGACTTACCTCTAGAAAACCTAAGAGAACAGAATAAGATTTTTTAAAGATCACAACTATCTTAAGTACTCAAAATTGTCTATTCCAATCATATAGAACAATAGTGGTTCAAACTTAGATTGATAATGCAAGACCAAGCTAAAATAATAAAATAATAAAAGCATCTAAAATAGTGTCTAAAACTGATAGAACTTATCAAATGGTAACCAAGAATACAGAGAGATAGCTAAAGATGATGTTGATCAAAGGCAAACTCCATTGTTGGCAGCAGAAAGTAGCAGAGTTTGGATAAGCAAATACTATAGGCTTTGATAGCAGTGTTTGGTATTAGGGCTAGATTTCCTTACAGCTATTAAAGTAATAGTACCAATATCTTTTAACAAACAGAGAAGAGAGATATTAGTGAGAGATATCAACATTTGTCAATATCTGCTGACTATATATTAGAATAAAGATGAAGAGGTATACTGAGGCTAATAAAATCTGTTAAATCTTAGAATATGTAAGAAGAGAGTTAGTAGAGATATAGAGTATTAGCAATTGTACCATTGAAGTTCAACAAACTATTTCAAGAGTTATAAGTGTTGTAGCAACCACTTGTCACTCAAGGACAAATGATCTCACAACTAGCAAAGCTCTCAGTAGGGCTATCAAGTAAAGAGTGGGGGAATTACAAGAGAACTCGACAAGGAGCCCTCGCTGCATTGCTCCTCTATTTATATAACTTACAAGTGGTCTGTGCTACAACAATGTGT
>JAJOHK020001259.1:0-14672 GCA_022457215.2 Leucocoprinus gongylophorus | reverse complement strand
TTATCTGTTAAAGCTAAGGTTATCTTATCTATATAGTAACTCTTTTGGCTTCTTTTCTATAACTGGGCTTGTTAAGCTACTTTTCTATTCTATCTTCTGTGCTACTATTATAGATAACACAGCAAGTACAATCCACCTCTAATAATATTGTTAGACTCCATAACCACCATCACACAAATTATTTCAACTCTCTGCAAATAAAATGAAATTCTATAGTCTTTTCCTATCAAAGTTTTATATTTTCCTTAGCAATTTCAGCTATTCAATGACTAAGTGAGCAATTGGCCAATCTAACCATATCATCTTATTAATTTAAATGTTTGATAGGAACAATGCTAACTTATCTGTTTTCTTGAAGATTTCCAGAAAATATTTTAAAATTACCTAAGACTATACAAGCAGACAATGATCCCAACTGAGTAGATACACCTAAAACAGAATGACCTTTATGTTATGACTTAAGCTCCGAGTTAAGCAAAAGATATACTTTTGTATTGAGTAACATAAGAGAATCCAATAAAGTTCCTAAGTACCAGTTGTCTACCTTATATACAAACTACTGTTGGTTTGTGCTACACTTCTTTAGCCCTACTCTAATGACTATATGTTCTCCTTAAGGTCAACATATGTTGTCTATACTGTATGATATCATTGTTTCTAGAATCTTCTATGTTGTTCCATTGTGTCACATGAGTGTGTGACCTATGTGACCATGACATCACATCTTGTCTTCTTTGTCTATATCCAAAATAAAGAAAGAGGAATAAAAATTTAAGATAAAATAAAAAAAAAGTAAAATAAAACCAAGTCTATCATTTACAACTCTGACACTATACCTCTCCTATAACCACCCTTTCCTTTTATTCCATAGACTTTCTAGCTGAAGCTCTTGAAAAACTAGAAGTTAACTTTATACCAATAACAAACCCTATACTTTTAGTAGCCAGGTTTTGGATGCCAGAAACTTTTAATGGTATTAAATAAAATAAGTTAAATAAATTCTTCTTTTAATGCTGACTTTATTTTCATAAAAATCCTATGCAATCTATTATAGATACTGAAAAGGTCAACTTTGTAATGACCTACTTAATAAGAGTAGTACAAGATGGTTTGAGATCAAAACAGGCTAAAAATAACAAGAGATCTACTAAGACTGGCTTGAGGACTGGTTATAATTCTCAAAAGAATTATGGCACCATTTTGGCTTGTCCAACTCTATAGAAAATGCCACAGTTATACTGGACAATCTGTAGATAAAAACTAGTAAGAAGATTACTACTTATAACATTGAGTTTATAAGATATATGTTCTAACTGAGTTAGAAAGATAATGTTCTCTACTACAGATACTATCAAGGACTTTTGTACTAGCTACAGAATCCCATTTGTCTAAGGAAAGAAGGAATATTATGACTAAAAGATCTTAGAGTAGATTAAAGAGAAAGAACTTTGTATTAGGTAATACAAGAGAACTCAATAAAGTTTCTAGTACAAACTTGTCTACTTTATATATGCTAAGCTACTAGTCTATGTTACAGTACTATTAATCTATCCTAAAAGGCTATGCATTATCCTTAAGGTTAATATATATTAAATATATTGTAGTAATATCATTTTTTCTAAAAGCTTTTACTATGTTCTATCATAATACATAATTGTGTGACAGTGACTTGTAATGTCCTTATAATGTCATGCTAATACTAACTCCAAGTTCTGAAAATAAAATAAAAGGAAAATAAAATAAAAATGAGAGAGAAAAGTTAAGTCTATTGTCTTTAACTCTAATAAGGAAAGCTATCCATCTTTAAATCAATGTACTCTTTGGTAATGGTTATTGACAACCATCACTAGAAAAGAGAACAAAAATATAGCTAGGTATAAAACTTCTTATCTACACTACAATCTTGAACTTCTATACCTACTCTGTTCAATAGACCAAACCTAGGAGACAAACCCTCAAACTTTTCCTCTTGAATTGACATGTCTAGCTAACTTAGAAGTGATGGGAGACTTACTATGGATAAGTAGAAAAAATACATAGATAATAACCTATATATATACTGTAGTGACAAAATCCACAGAGTTGAGGTTTGTTTTCTAGAACTATTAGGTTCCAAGCCAAACATGCCAAAGCTGCATCCCTATTAAAGGCAAATTGCAATTGTTAGGTTATCTGCAATAGTAGTATAGAAGATAGGACAGAAAAGGGACTTAAACAGCTATATTGTAGAGAAGAGGCCAAAAGTGATACTTGTACAGATGAGATAACCTTAGCTTTAATAGATAACATTACAACTAGTCTATTTGTTATGTAGTTGTAACTTTAGATAATAGAGAAGCTCAGACAGAAGAACATGAGTATAACATAGTTCAAGTTGATTATTAGACTGAAAAATAATATATAGTAGCTATATTCTTAAATATAGAAGTGAAAATCTAATAATATTTACTGCTGCATATACTCTGGATTGTTACAATCTCAAAACCTTAGAGTGGATCATGTCAAGATCATTGATGGTAGACTTTATTTTATCTTCTCTTTTCACTTTATTTTATGTTTCTTTTCTTTTTCCTTTTTAATTTTCTATTTTTAGAACAACTTGGGTTAGGGTTTATCAGTCACGCTGTCACATCAGTCACAAATTGATGGCGTAGTCACAAGACTGATCACGGAACTTGATAAAATAAAGTAGAAGGTTCTGGAACAAAGTGATGTCATACAGCATGGACAATATATGCTGGCCTCATGTTATACTCATGATCATTTAGGGTAGGGTGCACAGTAGCTAGCATGGACCATGGAGAATAGTATATAAGATAGACTACTTTGTATTAGGAACTCTATCGAGTTCTCTTGTGTTACTCAATACAAGAGTTAGTTCTTTGCTTAACTCTTTAAGCATTGAATCATAACAGGTCAAGGAAAAGAATCTTATATAAGGTTTATACAAGAAAACTCAATAGAGAACTCTGTACAGGATTGTCTACCTTATATACTAAAACCCCATGGTCCACGCTACTCTACTTCTAGCCTACCCTAAACAGTCATATATTCACCTTAATATCAGCATATATTATATATGCTGTATGACATCATCCTTCTAGAATCTTTTACATTCTTCTAATGTGATATATGATCATATGACTATAACTGTGACAGAGTCATGTGACATGTAACAGTTTGACATCACACTAACCCTAACCCTAAGTTCTCAAAATAAAAAATAAAATAAAAGAAAATAGAAATGAAATAAAACAAGAAAAATAGTTAGAGTCTATTGTCTTCAACTCTGATATGAATAGTCAGTTACTGTAGGAGTTACTATTTAGACTTCATAAATTTGATGAGAAATATAAGGTCTTTGGTTCTCAGATTAATGGTAGTTGGAAATAAAGTATTATTTATACTAGAAGCATGGATGTCAGAGAATACATGACAACCTCCCATTTTGAAAGCAACTCCAGCTATACAGTTAGGAAACTAGAATGTAATCCTACCAACTTTGTACAGAACATGAGCTGTAGTGATCTTGTTTGTATAAATAAAAGTTCTATCTATCTTAATGTTACTACTGTTTTCAATCTGAATTTAATAAACTCTGGATATATACATTGCTTTATTGATTCTATATTTGTACTAAAACACAATATCTCCACAAAACCAACTCTAGCTATGGAGTTAAAATTTACATTATCTAAAAATATAAATCAAAACAACTTTTAGCTTTAGCTTATGTGTTGTATTTCTATAAGTCATACTGGTTGCATATTTTAGAAGAGGACTTAGAGAGTTAGAGATATCTAAAAATGACAGTATATTATTGTTAACACTAGAAGAGAATGTTAGTTTTGGTTGATTTTCAGGATAAAGCTAGTATAGTATAAACTACTAGTTTATATACTAAGTATACTACCTAGAGTAGCTATCTGGAATAGAGACTGCTAAGCAAGTTACTCTAGATACCAGTGATTCTCAGATATTATAGATGAAAGTCCATGAAGTTAGCAAGGAACTAACAAGGATATTCAAGGGAGAATGAAGAGAGATGATTTACACCAGAAGAGGTTAGGGAGTACAGATAAGAGAGAAAGTGTTATCTGTGAATTGAGATAGATAGCCAAAACAGAATATAATATTAGCAGAGGAATTTGAGAAGGAATATATATTATGACAACTAACACTATGGTAATAATAATGTACAAAAACTTGAAGTAAGACCAGCTTAGCTCTATTACATTGGAGTTTTACAAAAGAAACTTGACAGAGAACCTTCTACTACAATGTATACTATATATACTGATACATAATAGTTTATATACTATGCTATATTACCTACTATTTACACACTATAAAGATATCACATCTATCAGAAGTATTTTCCTAAACCCTAACTCAAGATTAGAAATAGACTTGAACTTGAACTTTTTCAATTTCTTTATTTAAACTTAGAGTATAATATGATATTACAAATAACAGTTACAGATATTACAAAGTATGATAAAGCTATAAAAGATTCTGAAACAAATAATATTAATATAGCTATAGCATGTTGGCCTTAATGAATAGTATTGTTATAAACTCAAGTCCTTAGTGTTGGACAAGCAAATGAACCTTGTATTGGGTTAACACAAAAGAACTCAATAGAGAACTCTGTACAGGATGATCTACTTTATACTAAAACCTCATGGTCCATGCTAACTACTTCTAGCCTACTCTAAACAGCCATGTGTTTGTCTTGAGGTCAACATGTGTTGCATATATTGTATAATATCATTCTTCTAGAATCTTCTATGCCCTTTTATGCATCTTGTGACTTGTGACCATATCATCTGATATAACTGATGTGTGACTATGTGATTTGGTCACCCTAATCATAGTTCTAAGAATAGAAAGGAAAATAATTTGAAAAGAGAAAGAACATAAAAATAGAAAGAAAATGAAAATAATTTAGAGTTCACTGCTTTTAGTTTTGACAAGTATATTGTTACAATCTTAGCTTGACTTAGGTTGTAACTTAGACAAAAACTTAAATAAGAGTAGAGATTAAGTCAATTGGTAAAGCATAAGAATACAGGATAGTATCTACAGCTATATATATCTAATAACTATGAGTTGCACATAAGATATTCTTAAGAAAGAAATGAAGAAAATATAAAGTACTAACTGATTATACATAAGGATACAGCAAGGTATAGTAAATAAATAGAAAGTGGAAATGAACAAACCCCAACATATATTGTTTATAAAGTAACTATCTGTAAGATATAAGATATCAATCATAACATATAAAGTTTTAAAGTTTTAGAATAGGTTATTTATAAACATACATAGATTATAGTTTGTAGTCTATAAGATAGACTACTTTGTACTAGGAACTTCATTTAGTTCTCTTATATTACTCAATATAAGAGTTATACTTTTGTTCAATACTTATAACCTAAGTTTATAATAATACTATAGCCATATATCTTGATATTATAGTTTTAGTCCCTTGTATTTTTTAGACTAATAACATCACATCATGTAATATAATTTTATGCTATATTATGTGATCTCTTATTACTAAAACTAGATTAAAACAAAATCAAAACAAATGAAATAAACACTTTTTTTTTTTTGTTTAACAATTTATTACATGGAGTGTATAGGCAGGCTGTGATAGCTACTTTGTAAACTACTTATAATAATAACAAACATACATGGAAATAGAAACAGAAAGGTAGAAAAAGAAGAGAGATGAAAATAACAAATCAAAACTAGAGAAAAGAGAGAAACATATAAAAATATTTACTTTATATTGTCAGAGAAAGCAAATGCACTCAGATTGGTTTCCAAGAACATGACAAAGTGACTTAAGGAGTCCCTTCTTAGATTCTAATAACCATTAAACCTACTGTATTCATAAAGAATATGGTACCTTGATTCGATGAGATATAAACTATATCTAAATTCTTCTCTAGGGAAGAATCTAAGTCTATACTTGCTAATTGGAGCATGATTATTAATTGCTCTTGTAGTACATGTACATAAGAAGTTTAAATGACCAAAAGTTTTAAGCCAAGAACCTCCTTTGATGTAAGATAGTTTGATAATATTGTTATTGTTATTGTCGAGTAAGTCCAGAAATTGTTTTCCTTTGAGATCTGAAGCTTGGAACATTATTTTCCAAACATTTATAATGTTGTCACTTTCCCTTTTCTTGCTAAAGTCCCATGAAGTCTTGCAAGAAAAAAGTGGAGTTGGATTGAAGGCCTTTGTTTCTTTATCAACTGCTTTGTGAAGATATCAATTGAGATGGCTTAGATATTCCCAAAACTTAATGGAGTTATTCTTATGACATAGGAAAAATTTGCAAAGATTAGAAAAAATAGCTGCTGACTAAACTTGATAGGGATATATAGATGGATCAAAGATTTTTCTGGCCACATGAATAGAGTCAGTGACAACAACAATTTTGGAAATGCTATTGATATTTGAGGCTTAGTTGATACCACACCTGATAGCAAAAAGTTCTGCTTCAGTACTTGTGACATGAATCATGTGATGAACAGTCTTTGTGATGGATCTATTGTGGGTGTGTGTATGTGATATATATGTAGTAATGTTGTTCTTGATGCTAGCATCTGAGGCTATAATAGTAGTGAAAGGGAAGGTTGAAGACTCCAAAACCATATCGTCAAGTTGTTGAGAGCAAAATTTATTATCTTTTTACTTATTATAAGTGTTAAAAACAATACAATCTGAGAAACTGTCAATGATTCTAAGACTAAGAGAGAATTCAAATTGAAGAGGGATAAAGAAAGAATAATTTTCATTAAATCTATTAGCTGTATCAACTAAATAGCTTTTAATGAGGGAATGTTGTTGTCTAGTGAGAGAATTAAGAGAGACAGAGTTGTGAACCACTGGTGCACTATAAGTAGAATTTATGAGAGAATGGATAAGATAACTTGGTGGTAAGATGTGTGCTCATAGTTGGGATCTTCCACCAAGTTTTTAGAGATGGAGTTTGATGGGAATAAGTTCTGTGATGGCTTTGATGTCATAAGAAGTGGAGGTTTTGAAGGCCCCTAGAATCCATATTGTTATGGACTTAAACCCTTAGAGTTGGGTAAAAGAACAAACCCTTGTATTAGAGTAAACATAAGAGAACTCGATAGAGTTCCTAGTACAAAGTAGTCTACCTTATATACTACTACTCATGGTCTGTGCTAACTACTGTGCACCCTACCCTAAATGACCATATGTATAACATGAGGCTAGTATGTGTTATCCATGCTGTATGACATCACTTTATTCTAGAACCTTTTACTTCATTCTTCCAAGTTCTGTGATCAGTCTTGTGACTACACCATCAACTTGTGACTGATGTGACAGCATGACTGATAAACTCTAACCTGAGTTGTTCTAAAAATAGAAAAGAAAAGAAAAGAAAAAATAAAAATAAAATAAAATGAAAAGCAAAAAATAAAAGTTAAGTCTACTGTCAATGATCTTGACACATATTGCAGCTCTTCTTTGCATTTTTTCTAGAGCTTTCAAGTGATATAACATAGAAGTATGATTGTAAAACCATAGCTAAAACCTATATAATGTAATAGAGAGAATGCAAGTCTTATAGAGGTGTTTCTGTAATAGATTGATACTATAATTTGAGTGGCCAAGTATTTTCATACATTTGACTGTGGACATCGCTTTGTTTGAATAAAAGTTAACATATTGGTAGAATGATAGTTTTCTATTGAATATGAAACCCAGATATTTCAATATATTATTGGGTTGTAAGATGGACCCTCCTAATGGAGAAAGGTCAAGATGGGATGGGTTTAAGACACCTTGAGATCTGTTAAAATAAAAGACTTCAGTTTTAGAATGTTCTACTATGAGTTCAAATTTTTTAAGCAACTTGGTCAAAACATTATAGCTACAAAATAGGTGACAGTTAGAGATGTTAAATAATTTGCTTTGAGAAATAAAAAGTCCATTATCAACAAAGAATATGATAGAAACTAGAATTTTGAGATTTTTTAAGTGATTTTCTAAAATGTAGAGAAATAGAGAAAGATAAAGTGCTGATAAAATGGGAGAGAGCACAGAGTCTTGGCCCACTCCAACATTGACTTTAAATATAGGGAAAATGAAATTGTTCCAGAAATAATTAGTTTTTCTGTCCACAAGATAATTGGCGAAGAATGAAGTGATACGATTGTCAAATTCTGTTTTCTTCAGAATAAGGGTGAAGAAACAATAATTTAGCGATGGAAAGAACTACACAATATCAAATGCAAGAGTGCTTGTTGAAAGGGTTTTGACCCATCCCATTCGAATGATATGCATAAGAGCTATACCTACATCTAATGTAGATTTGAATTTCAATCCACCAAGTTGACTCAGGTGGATGAAATCATTTGCTACTGTAGTGAATTGGAGTCTCTCACTAATGACTTTTTCAATTAATTTGCCCAATGTGTTGAGTAGGACAATAGGCCTAAAAGATTTGGAAGAGTCATATATTTTCTTGTTTAGCTTAGGGATTACAACTGTTGTAGATCTTTTAAAGTGTGAAGGCCAAAATCCTAATTCAATATAGGCATTAGCAATGGAGATGATGTTATTTAGACATTCTTTATCTTTAAGAACAATCTTAAGATGACTCCATGACAATTTGTCTGGACCAGGAGCAGATATGTTATTGCAATTGGCAATAGCAATCTTAAATTCTTCTTTTGAAAATGGGGCCCAAGGGGAAGTCAGTTTATTGTTTATTTCATCAAGAATGTTAACATCAACTTGACAATGAAGAGCTATATTGAATGTGAAATGAAAAGCATTCCATAGATCATCAATGTTAAGACACAGTTGATTGTTGTACTTGATGGCTTTGATAGCTGGTAATTTGCATTTGTTGACCTAGCTCATGAGTTCCCAAGGCTCCCATTTTTTGTTGACAATCTCTTGAATTTTGAGATTGAAGAAAAATTGCTTGGTAGATTTAACCTTATTCTTGAAGATTTTCCAATTTTCAAGATTTCTTGATGACCTGTAATTACAGTGCTTGATTACATTCCTTATTCCACCAGCTCTTGGAGTGTCTCATGATGTTGACACATTTTGAATTTGTCCTCTATGCACTTTCTATATTTGATGTGAGAGAATTGACTACATCTTCAAGTTTGTTGATATTTGATAAGTCAGAGACACAGAGATTCTTAATAGCATATGAGACATCTTTAATAAAAGCTGTTTCTTCACTATTTTCATGATAGAGAATTTGGATGAGACAATGTTTTCTTCTACGATAGGGATAGAAACAGTAAGAGAAGCATGGTCTGAGGAAATTCGCCAGTTAGGATGGATAGAGTGGTTATTGAGTTTAGTAGAACCACTTCATAGGAATATCAGGTCAATGACTGAGTTTGATTTGCCGACTGTATCTGAGTATCTAGTAGAGATTTGGTTAGTTGGGATTGACAATCTAAATTAAATGAGTCTGCTATAATAATGAGATCATTACTAATAGATGAGTGATAAGGAAAAGATGGGTACCAAATACTGTCTCAAATGTTAAAATCACCAGTCATAATTAGTAGATTTAGAATATTTGCCTCAGTATTCTTAAGATACTTTAAGGCAGAGTGAGAAGAATCAGAATAAATATTCATAATCCAAAAGATGTTGTTGTTGTTAAGGAAAGATACAAGTAAAATATCTTTATGATTAATAATATCTTTGCAAAGTGAATTGAAAAGAAGAAAGTCTAACATTTATATAGATGATAACTTTAGGGGAGTTACTTGTTGAATCTATTTCTCTAGCAAAGATATGCCAGTTTAGATGATTGGGAATGCCTACTAAGAGAATACCTTCACAATTTGTTGAGCTGGGAATGGTTCTAATTGTTGTCCAAGATGGTTCTTAGATGAAGATGATATTGAAACTTTGATTGATTTTGAGTATAGTGTTAACGAGAAAATTATTCTTTCAAAATCACATTGTATTGCCATTCACAGCTGAATGAGTTGAGTTCTTTTAGTTATCCCAAATTTTAGCATATTCCTTTGCATGTCACTCCTTATTGAAGCGATGTTTTCAGAAGGGGCACTCATATGAGTCAGCTTGATGATCATCCTTGTTGTAACAACTACTTGCCGGAATGGCACTTGTAGTTTGCTTACTTCAGCAAAGCTCTTAACTGGCTATCTAGTAGTGGGGATTACAAGAGAACTCAACAAGGAGCTTTTGCTGCATTGCTCCTCTATTTATATAAATACAATGTGGTTTGTACTACAACAATATCTACTGGCCCTTATGTCCATACCTCTACCTCATGTCCTATTACTAAGGCCACCATGCCATATACATGTGCCTTGACATCATACTCTTTAATTTCCACTATATATGTATACACCATGTGTATACCATGAGGAACCCTTGTTCTTTGATATCATCTCTAACCCTAACTCTTCTCTAGACTCTTTCTGATCCTTCTAAACCCTAAGTTCTTCCAGACTGCTCTAGACTACTTTAGCCTATATCACATGACTTCCAGGTCACATACTCTTCCTCTATTGTAGACTAATAATAATACTATTTATCTATGTCCAGCTAACCCTAGCCAAAGTTTGTCCGCACTCACATCTTATAACAGTCCTTATAATTGAGGTATTTAAACATATGAGGGCATGGCTCACCCTTCTTAGTCTCTAGCCTAGGTAGGTTAATTTTATTGTTAGCCTTGCAACACCAGGCAAAATGATGATGATGTTCAGTAAGATGAGAACTATTATACCTCACACACTTAAACTCTTGTATATGACACACTCCTACTGTATGTCCCCACTTCCAACAGTTCTTGCATTGTGGAACATCTGGGTTCATGTTTGCTCCACAAACTGTTGTAATAAAGCTTCCAATATTAAACCATTGATTTATAACTTTTTTAGCATTTGACCCACTTTGGGTGTCCCATATATCAATCCAGATGATGGCCATATTGGATTTTGGGGATATCTTAATGACTTGTGGTTTAGATGTGAGAATAATATCATTGAACAAGTAATTGTTCTTGAGTATGTTTTCGATATCATCCAATAAAATATAGCTATTGGTTTTCTTGTTGATGAATGGAATTCCTACAATTTTGAGGTAGGATTTGGATTGTGGAAGTCTAGGTGATGAAACTTATTCTGCATCTGAAGAAAGTGAGTTCTTAATGTATTTTTCTATTTTCTGAAGGTCAGAACCCAAATAGACAGCTAGATGTGATAATAATTCCTTTGTCCTCCATACAAATAAAGTCAGCTATCATGTTGGATTTGATGGTTTTGAGAGCATGATTTATATTGGTAATGTGCATGCTTGAGTCCTTGATAAATTTTCTGGCAAGGTCATTATTCATCGGGACAATCACTTGTTTTCACAAAGAACTCTTAGTGGTTATATTGATATTGGGTTTTGGTTTATCCTTTGAACTGTTAATAACTTTCTAGACTAGTTCAATCTTCTTATTTGGAAGATTAGAGAAAGCTTTCTTGATTTTTAATGTTTCCATAGTGATGTTTGTCATAGAAGAAGAATCAAATTGTTTAGAAAGAGACAATGCTTGTGTATATGACTTTTTCTGTGGGATATTAGTGTTTTTCTTAAAATATTTTGATAGCTCATTGACTTCTTTTTGCAATTTAGTTAGAATCAGAGAGAAGAGAGAGGATATGAAAGTGGGTTTAACTATTTCCTTTCTTTTGTTGTTAGTCAAATTTTTAGGAACCTAAGGAATAAACTTGGATTTAACCTTATTTCTAAAAGTTGTGTTTGAGTTATCCACATAAAGTCCATCCCAGCGTAAATTATAGATGGAAGAAAGAAACTCCCATACTGCTTTACCCATGCCTTTTAAATCTTTGACATTATTAGGATTGCTGTTATTGATTGATTTACCTTTGATATACTTTTCCATTCTGTGAAGGGAGTTCTTGATGTTCTTGATATCAGACACCAAGTATTCCATAAAACCATGTAAAGAGATTGCATAGAAGTTGCTATTCCATTTTTCTGGGTCCAGAGTTTGATTGATGTCATAGTTCAATTGTATATTAAATGTGCTGTTACCAGATGTTAAACTTGAGGCTGGATCCTCACTTGGAACATGTTGTTGACACATGTTATTAGTAATGTCAGTTACCTTACTGACTTGACCATTCTGTCCCTCCTAGGATACATTGTTATAAGACAAGTGTGTGAACAGACTTGGACTAGGGTTAGGGTTAAGTATTATAATTATTAGTCTACAATGGAAGAGAGATAAGAGATAGGCACATGACCTGGAAGTCATGTGACAGAGGCTAGAATAGTCTAGAAGGACTAACGGTCTAGAAGGATTGAGAGGAGTCTAGATAGGAGTTAGGATAGGAGTTAGGGTTAGGAGTGACATCAAGGGACATGAGTTTCTTATGGTGTATACATGATATACACATGTATAGCAGAGATTAAGAGTATGATGTCAGGGCACATGTAAAAAGCATGGTGGCCTTAAGGAAAACACATGTGGATGAGTAATAGAACATAAGGACAATGTATGGACATAAGGGCTGGTTAATATTGTTGTAGCATGGACCATATGTAATTTATATAAATAGAGGAGCAATGTAGCAAGGGCTCCTTATTGAGTTCTCTTGTAATCCATACTGCAAGATAGTTAGTTTAGAGCTTTGCTGAAGTAAGCAAACTATGAGTGCTGTTCCAGCGAGTAGTTGCTACAATATACATATTCAATCTAGATGCTGCCAATAGAGATGACAGGCTTGTCTTTATCTATCACAAATAAGATACTCACTAGTTGTGATACTGGGGCTGAATAGTGTTTCAGGAGTTCAGTATAAGGATATGATAATTGACAGATGATGAAAAGTATCAACAGGAATAATTGATGTTGTTAAGTCTAAGGTCTAGCTCTCAGACACAAAGATATATATACAAAAGAGTGATAGTCCATGTGCAAGCTATTACCATCACATGATCAAAACTTGTACCTGATGGGAGCTGTCAGCTGTCATGGCAGCTGTTAGGCTAATTTTAGAAGGTAACTAATTATATTACTACATTGATATGATTGTATCTCTACTAATACTTATTGCTTTAAGATATATCATATATCGTTGGAAACAAATTGATGAGCACTTCCCAATGCAAGTTCAATCATGCGAATCTGTTCAGCTGTTCATGAGATATTAGCAGACAAAGCTTTTATAGCTACTGATATCCTGATATCTCAGTCATTTGTTGTTGCTTTTGTACATTCCACATATGTGTGAATAGTCCTCATTTGGAGCTTTCTAACGCAACTTAGTTTGTGAAAATCGGTCTACTGGTTGTGGAGATACAAGCTGAATGAAGTTTGTGACATTATCCATCCTGTTGCTTTCTCTTTTGACACATATATAGTATTCCTCAGAGCATTCACTTGAAGAGATCAATAGAGACCTAGGCTTGTGCATACTTAGTACTAATGAGCAACTTCTCACTGTTATAGTGCAAGGATGAGGACAGACTTTAGGGTTAGGGTTAGTGGACAGGAATAGGACAGTAGTATATTATTAGTCTACAACAGACATAGGGTTAGGAGATAGGCATGTGACCTGGAAGTCATATAAGAAAGGCTAGAGTAGTCTAGAGCGGTCTGGAAGGACTTAGGGTCTAGAAGGATCGGAAAGAGTCTAGAGATGGAGTTAGGGTTAGGAGATGACATCAAGGGACATGGGTTCCTCATGGTGTACACATGGTGTGCACATGTATAGCAGAGATTAAAGGTATGACATCAGGGCACATGTAGGAAGCATGGTAGTCTTATGGAAAACATATGTGGATGAGTAATAGGACATGAGGTAGAAGCATGGTGGATGGACATGAGGTAAACGTATTGTTGTAGCACGGACCACTTGTAAATTATATATCTTGTAATCCCCCATTCGTTACTTGATAGCCCACTAGAGAGCTTTGCTCGTTGTAAGATCATTTGTCCTTGAGTGACAAGTGGTTGCTACAACACTCACCTCATCAAAATTGTTGCTTATGTCAAAGAGATTGTCTAAGAGGTCGACAATCATATCAATATCTTGGTTTAAAGTTAGGTTGTTAGAAATGTTAGCCATAGCAGTTGAAGAATATTTGCTAATTCTCTTGTGGGCACTACTATGCAAGATAGTAGTAAGAGAGAAAGAAACAATGATGAAATAAACACTCAAAAATCAAGATATAACCTAATTAAAATATTAGAGTTCTAGAAGTATATTATAATATAGAAAAGTGTAAAGATTGTACAAGTTCAAACCTAAGAGTTTTATATAGTGATAGTCTGAAAACTTCAATATATCAGAGTTAAAGACAGAAGACTTTTTTATTTTCATTTTATTTCTTATTTTTATTTCTATTTATTTTTCTTATTTTGAACTTAGAATTAGGAGTTGGTATAATATTACATATAACTGTCACAAACTATCATACAACATGATACTGTATTATATATCCACTATATGTCATAGTTATAGTTATACAATTATATATCACACAGAAGAATATAAAAGGTTCTGGAATAATGATGTTATATAGCATATTTGTTTTAAGACCTTAGAGTGGGTTAAAAGAAAGAACCTTATATTAGAATTAATATAAGAGAA
>JAJOHK020001258.1:0-14680 GCA_022457215.2 Leucocoprinus gongylophorus | reverse complement strand
TCTAGAACCTGGATTAAATTCCAGGTTGAGGGGGGGAAATGATGGGAAAACTCCATATACTTTGTTGTTTGAGTCCATGAGGTGTCCTTTTATGAAGATTTTCTGGCGATCAGTAAGCATGTTAATTGAATGGGGGGGAGGCTTGTAGTGTGTATTGAGGGGATTATCCATGAGGGCTTTGATGAGATGATTCTCTGAGAGGGCTGTGGAAAGAAGCTGAGATCTGCTTGCAAGTTTATGTAAGTAAAGCTTTATAGGAATGAGTCCTACAATAGCTTCGAGTCCTTCTGTAGGGGACATTTTGAAACCTCCTAGTATCCAAATGGCAGCTCTTCTCTGCATTTTCCTGAGGATTTTCATGGGGTACGAGAGGGGGGCTTTGTTATAGAACTATAATTGGAACCCATATAGCGCTATAGGTAAGACACAACACCTGTATAATAGGCGTTTTTGAATTGGATTGATTCCTTGTATCAAATTCCCAAGAAGCTTCATGCATTTGACCATGGAGATGGTGTCAAGATCATTGACGGTGGACTTTATTTTATTTTCTCTTTTCATTTTCATTTTACTTTTCTTTTCTTTTTCTTTTTCATTTTTCTATTTTTAGAACAACTTGGGTTAGGGTTTATCAGTCACGCTGTCACATCTGTCACAAAAATAATGGCGTAGTCACAAGACTGATCACGGGACTTGGGAGAAGGAAGTAGAAGGTTCTGGAACAAAGTGACGTCATACAGCATGGACAACACATGCTGGCCTCATGTCATACTCATGGTCATTTAGGGTAGGGTGCACAGTAACTAGCACGGACCATGGGCAATAGTATATAAGGTAGACTACTTTGTAGTAGAAACTCTATCGAGTTCTCTTGTGTTACTCAATATAAGAGTTGTTCTATAGCTTAACCCTTTGAGCTTTAGTTCATAACAGATGGCCTTGTTCAAGTAAAAGTTGATATGTTGGTGGAACATGAGCTTTCGGTCAAATATGAACCCCAAGTATTTCCATGAGTTTTTGGGGCAAAGAATTGGTCCTCCTAGTGGCAAGAGGTCAAGAGGGGGGGATTGAACGTTCCATGAGATCTGTTAAAATGAAACGGTTCAGTTTTTGAATGTTCAATGTTGAGTCCAAACTTGTCAAGGAGACCAGATAGTATATTGTAACTACAGAAGAGTTGTGAGTTCAAGACGTCAATGGATTTGTTCTGAGAAATAAAAAGACCATCATCAACAAAGGATATGAGAGAGACAGGAATGTTAAGGATATTTAAATGCTTTTCTAAAATATATAGAAGAGGAGAGAGATAGAGTATGGACAATATAGGAGATAAAGTGGACCCCTGGCCAACTCTCACATTTACTTCATACGTCAGTGAGGAAAATTCATTCCACATATAATTTGTTTTCCTTCTGACTAGGAAGTTCTCGAAGAAAGAGGTAACTTTAGGATCGAGGCCCGCTTTTGCGAGAAAGAGGGTGAGAAGATGATGATTGAGAGATGGGAAAAATTGAGCAATGTCGAAGGCTAGGATGCCAGTGGTTTTATTTTTGACCCAGCCTGATTGAATAACATGAGTAAGCGCAATTCCAGCATCTGTAGTGGACTTGAACTTGAGGCCATCTAATTGACTGGGATGAATGAAGTCATTTTTGATGATGTGGAATTGGAGTCTTTCAGTGATCACCTTCTCGATGAGTTTGCCAAGAGTGTTGAGGAGGACAATGGGACAGAAAGATTTGGGGTTGTTGTAAGCTGGCTTGTTTGGCTTAGGAATGATTATTGTAGAGGATCGCTTGAAGTGATTGGGCCAGTGTCCCAAGTTGATGCACACATCCACAATGTTGATGATGTGAGAAAGGCATACATCTTGTTTTAGAATGACTTTGAGGTATCACCATGTAAGCTTGTCAGTGTCTGGTGCTGATAAGTTATTGCACTTGATTAGGGCTTATCTGAATTCTTCTTTCGAGAATGGGACCCAGTTTATGGTGGGTTTGGATCTTAGCTCGTTGAAGACTTCTGTGTTGACCTGATGATGGAGCGCAGTATTAAATGTGGCATGAAGAGCACCCAAAGGCTTTTTGAGGTAAGACACAGTTGGCCTTCATATTTGATGGCTTCAGTTGTGGGGAGTTTGCATTTGTTAATCCAATTCATCAACTCCCATAGACTACGGCTCTTATCCGCAACTTCTCGAATCTTCATGTCGAAGAAGGATCTTTTTGTGTTTTTCACAACTTTCTTGAATGTTTTCCAATCGTCCAGACTTCTTGATGCTCTGTAGTCAGTGAGGGCCTTGTTGCACTCATCTGTCCACCACTTTTTAGAGTGTTTTGTGATTCTCATTCATTTCGTATTTTTGTTCCACACTCGGTTGACTAGCAAATCGAGATTGTTGACTGTGTATTCAAGACACTTTTTGTTAACGATATTGGAAGTGTCAAGGTTTTTGAAGGACGAAATAACCTCTTCAATGAATGCAATTTCCTGTTCGCTTTTTTGCTGAATCGAAAGTTTTGAAGTATTAATGATCTCGTCCACAATGGGTATGGTGATGGATAAGGGTGTGTGGTTGGACATGAGCCACTATTCCGGGTGAATGGAGTGCTGGTTGATTTTGCTTGATCCATATTGGAGGAACATAAGGTCGATGGTCAAATTAGCTTCTCCTACCATGTCAGAATACCTAGTGAGACAAGGATTAGTAGGTGATGAAAGAGCTAAGTTGAACGAGTCAGCAATAATCAAAAGATCGTCACTAATGGATGAATGGTGGGGAAAAGAAGGGTCCCATAAGCTATCCCTAATATTAAAATCTCCTGTCATGACAAGAACATTATCTATGTTGACCTCAATATCCTTAGATATTTTAAGGCCGAGTGAGACGAGTCCAAATAAATGTTCATGATGAAGTAATGGACATGGTCATTGGTAAACAACATAAGAAGAATGTCAGAATGATTAATAATGTCAGAACGTAAAGAGAAACGAAGAGAAGAGAGACGGATGTTAATGTATACTATGACCCTAGGGGAAGTCGCTTTGTTTGTGGGGGTAATTGCAAAGAGTGACCAATTGGGATGGTGGACAATTATATGTCACAAAGAAAATTATAAAAGGTCTTAGAATAATAATATCATATAATATATATTATATATATTGATCTTAAGACAAATGTATACTCTCTTGAATAGGCTAGATTTAGTATAGTATAGACCATAAGCCTAACATATATAAGATAGATAAATTACACTTGAAACTCTATTGAGTTTTCTCATATTATCCAATATAAGATTCTTCTTTTACTCTTACTCTTAAGCTTAAGTTCATAATAGATATAAGTACCAGTATTCAAGATGTCTAGATACTCCATAGTTCCTCATCTTGAAAATCAACTAGTGTAGTATACTATTCTAGATGCCCATACTTAGAAGTCCAACTTTCTTTATATTCTACTTCTTATTAATATTCTTATTACAATCCTAAGCTTAGCTCAGGTTGCAACTTAGATAAAGACTTAAGAATGAACGAAGATAATGATCAATTGGTGAAGCATAAAAATACAGGACTGTATACATATCTATAGAATTAAAAAAAGCATTTATAGGAAAACAATGAGTACAAAACAAGAATAATATGAGAATACCTCTCTTACTACATAAGATACTAACTAATAATACATGAGGAAAATATATAGTATAGTAAAATAGAATTTATAAACAAAGTAACTCCAATATATATCCAAGTTGAAGTGGATATAAAGCAAACATCTGTAAAGCATGAGGTATTGATTGTAACAGTTTTATTTCTAAATATAACTACTATGACATACAGAAGTATAGCATATCTATTAAAGCCAAGATTATCCAGAATCTGTACTTATACATATCAAATAATGTTCTTATCCTCTTATAATGTCTTTTGTAATTTTCCTACAAATAGTTTTCTCTTACCTGATAGAGTTATGCTAAGATTCTAGTTAGTTGTTTTGTTAGAATTTGAGAAGGTAGACTTGGTTTATTACTTTGTTTCTTATTTATATATAACAATTACAAATATTACAAGATGTAACAAGAAGGTAACATATCATAAAGATATCACACTATTTATATTTTATATGCTACAAGATCATGTGATGATAAAATATAGTAAAATATGCTAAAAAATCCTAGTTACTTTAATATAGGTTAGTATAGATATACATAAACTAATATATATAGACCAACTACTAACAGTATAAGATTAAACTATAGTAAGAACTTTATTGAGTTTTCATATATAAGTAGCTTTTAAAGCTCAATCATCTCTTAGAGACTATCTAGCTTAGAGCTCTCTCTTCTTACTTACTTTTTTTTCATTCTTGATTGAGAAGTAACTTAGCTCTTTAGTTAAAAAGAAACTAGCTAGACTCTAAGCCTAAAAATAAAGCAGGTATAATTGTAAATAGTAGAGACTAAGCTTAGATATCTACCTAGACAGACTTATTGTTAAATTGAGTGGTATTGTATAGTATACTTGTACTTTTTCTAGTATCAGCTTTATGCTCCAGGTTCTCTTGTGATTTGTCTATATAGGAAAATAACAGGTATTATTAAGATTCCATCTAGAAAAAAAAAACTTTCTCAAGTCAAAATAATATATAGTTTAATTAGAATAATAGTTGGTAAATTAAGTATTCAGTAGACAATATTAGATGGAACAAGAAGAAAGCTTACTAATACCTATTGTTACAAACTTAAGACCTTTAGAGTAAATCAAAAGAAAGAACCTTATATAAGAGTTATATAAGCAAACTTAATAGAGTTTTAAGTACAAGAATATATATCTTATATATACTAGACTATTATTTCATGCTACACTAACCTTAGCCTATCCTAAAAAACCATATATTTTCCTTAAGATTAATATGAATAAATACAAAATGAACTACTTACTTATTTGTGATAACTGAACCTTAGGTACACACTCAGAGGTTGAGGAGTGATTCAGAAGTTCAATAATGATGACAATAATAATTAAGATCAATACAGATAATAAAGAATAAAGATTGATGTAAATTGATATTATTAAGTCTAAGGTCTAATCTTCAGACACAGAAGTATATATACAAAAGAGTGATAGTCTATGCATAAGCTGTTTCCATCACATGATCAAAACTCATACCTGATGGGAGCTGTCATCTGTCATAGTAGATGTCATGCTCCCACATATGTGTAGATAGCCTTTATCTGAGGCTTTTCAGCACAACTTAGTTTGTGAATATCTGTCCACTTGTTGTAGAGATATAAGCTAAATAAAGTTTGTGACATATACTATATAATATCATTTTGTTCCAGAACCTTTTATAATGTTTTATGTAATATGTGATTATGTGACATGTGACCAATGTATGACAGTTTGTGACAGTTGTGTATAATATCATACTAATCTCTAACCCCAAGTTCAAAATAGAAATAAAAATAAAAATAAAAATAAAAATAAAATAGAGTTTATCATCTTCAATTCTGATATCTATAGAGATTTTGTTGGAGTTAGTTTGCAAGTCAGAAAGTAAAGCTAGTATAGGTTCCTCTCTGGTAGTAGTTTATTTGTTGAATCTTTTATCTTACCATCATCATCTTTATTATTCTTACCACCACTATCTTATACTATAAGTTGGCTTTTATCTGCCACTTAAACCATAAAGCAGTTGCAACTCCTAATATCATAATAAGTAGAGTAGATAACAGCCCTATAGGACCAAATAATAGTATTAAGCAATAGACAAGATGTTGTTTCTAAGCCAAGACTTATAGGAGTAGAAGAGATATAAAGAGTTATTATAACATGTAGATTGTACATAGGAATAAGATTGAGAGAGGAATTGGTCAAAGAATATATATAGTGATTCTTGATAGACATATAGGAAGGATTGGCAGATATTGGAAAATAAAATATATTGGAAGACATAAAGGTAAAGGAGATGAAGTTTGAGTTAGCAGAAGACTTCTTGGCAGAGCTGAGAAGAAAGTTTGGAAGAGAAGATAATGAGTCAGCAAAGATGGTAGAGTTGAAGAGAATAAAGAGCAGAGCAGGGGAGATAGCCAATAGAGAAATTTGTCACAGAAATTCAAGAGAGTAGTAAAATTTAGTGGTTACAAAGGTAGGGTATTAATAGAAGAATTCAAACAAGACATGAATGGGATTATTAGCCAAAAACTTATGAAAGCAGAAAGGTCTCCTAGAAATATTGATTAATGGTATGAATAAGCAACTAACCTTGATAGACAATAGAAAGAGAACAAGTGAGAAAGGAAAGGCTTAGTAGAAAGCCTCCTGCCTAAGAACAGAAACTAACAACAATAATAACAATAATGGTAGAAGGATTTAGGCTAAAACTTCCTCAGCCACAAGCTTGGAGACATTAGAAAGAGGTTAGCTACCATCCCATGGGACTAGTACCTATAAAAGAAGTTAAGAGAATGAATATAGTAGTCATCAAAAATCCTGTCTATGGATAGGAGAAAATAGAGCCTTAGTTAAGGAGGGATCTCTATTCTATAGAGATCAATAAAGAGAGGAACTACAACTGTGGCAGTTTTGGGCATATGTCACACAAATATTACAATAGGAGAAATATTAGAAAAGACAGGAGAATCAGTTATGGGAACAATACAGATAATTTAAAAGAGAAAGAGAGTCTAAAGATTCTTGACTAGGCTTTTACAATTAATTTGCTATACTCAGTAGAGTAATCAACAAAATTCTTATGAACACTACTGTAATATATGCCTAGAAATTAGATGGGGTCAAAATTAAAATTTGTAATATAGGTTTTTTGGCACCATCCTTAGCTTTTCCTCAATAATCTTTCATCAATTTGTAGTGTAGCTTTAAATGTTTCTATTACTCTTGATTATTATAAAAATATATATGCTGATAATCTGACAAGTTTGCTTTCTTGTTTGGCTCCACATTATCTATTGCTAGCTCATACAGAGAAAAGATTAGAGTTATGTGTACAAATGGAGTAGCAAGCTAGTTGTTCACTCAAGGATATTTTAACTCCAGCTATCTTCAAAGAAGGATTCTCATGAGAAAGGCCAACCACAGTATTATTACTTTATCTCTTATTGTATACTGACTATATATAAAATGTTTTGGGAGTTAGACATTTATAAGTTCAGAGACTAGACAAACTCTTTGAGTTGCTGTGAGCTTGTTAAGCTAACAATTTCCTATGCCTCATTCATTATTCATTGTGCATCACCAGAAAAGGTATTAATTTGATTCATCTAATTAAGATCTGTATATGATTTGTTTGGGATTCTGATTCATGGATATGATCTTACATGAACATTGCCAATTTCAGTATCACAGTGCAGCTTTTCTTTGCTTAATTTACAGAGAGCAATACATTCACACTGATAGTTGATATTCTCAATATATTTAGATAAGCTAAAGAATGCTTGTTTCTTAGTACTAGGATTTTCTATGTTCAGACTAGCTAATAGTTGTTGTCAAAGACATAGTCAGAGAGTAGTATCATGTATATGGTACTAATGATTTTTAATGCTTCTGGAATCATGTAGTATGTCACTGTTAGAGAATGAGCATTCTTATTGATTCTGGTTGTTATTGAGACACTCAAAGAGTGGGATGGATATATTCTAGGGTAAGAGAAGTACAAAATATCAAAGATGCATGTATATTTATACCTTGCAATATCTGAGTATACCTCTAGAATGTAGTTGTACAGAGGGTTCTATTACACTGATAATTGTTGTAGCAATCATATACTATTAACAAATCTGTTAGCTGTGTTAATTATGTGTAAATATATTGTGGTAAATCTGTTGTAGTGCTCAGTCATCAGTATGAGCAAGATTTTATAGTTTATTAGTAACTATACCTACTCCTGATCTCCTGATCTCCATTCTGTCCTTCTGCCCCTAATGTTTGATAAACATAGCAATTTCAATATTAATGGAGAAATATTTATTGATATATCTGATAGCACTTGTAGTAGTACAAAAGATTCAAAAGATTATCAGATAACATTGTCTGACATCTCAACTTTATAGGTATTGATATATTGTATAGAAGTAGTATTGCTGATACTGCTCACAACTTTGCAGTAACTAAGTCATATAAGTCTAGTTGCCTTAAAGGGACTTGAATGTAGCACATTGACAATATCACTGCCTGGACTACTTATATGAACCAATCATAGAAACATTGTCTATTATAGATATAGAGTTCAGCTAGAGTAAAAAAATCAGCAATTGCAAAATCATATGCTGAGAAGACTACAGCACAATGTAGGCTTGGCACATTTTTTTTTCCTCTCACACTTACCATATTGATGATTATCTGTAGTTTTTCACAACTATTACTCATCAGCTCAGTATGAAAATCAATGAGTATAGAAAAATACTAAACATAAGGATTCAGCATAATCCTGCTCTGCTTACTAAAGAAATTGATATCTAGTTTTGTGAACTTATCATTGAACTGTTCTTAGAATTTGTGGAGCAAAGTATGAGTATGCAGAACAAGATAGTGATTATTGATGGTCTGGATAAATACAATAAAGTTTCTGTATAACACAAAATTATAGAGTTTGTGGCCAAGTTAGTGATTGAGAATAATGATAAGACTCCTCTCCTCTAGGCATTTTTTAGTTAACCTGAACTCTATATCCATAATATATTCTTACCATACTTAAACTCTAGTCTTTTGTCTAAAGTCAAGCTGCTTATATCAGAGAGTAATGATAGCAATATCAAGTGCTACTTTCATGACAAGCTCTATCTTTGTGCTACTATATGGCTTTTGGAGGATACCCTTGATTTCTTCATTATAATGGTAGCAGGGCTATGGATATATGTAGCCATTCTAGTCAGATTCATCATGTATTAAGAAAATCTCCTTTAACAATGTCTAGTTTACATCTTTGAATTTCATTTACAGTAGATACAATCAAACACCAAGTCAAGTATTACTACCAAAATTAATGCATTCTATTAGATGATTATTAGTTATATTTCCTCCAAGCATCTCCCCATTATTCAATAATTACTCCTTATCAACCACACTACATTTGAGGCTATCTTGTATACACTATTGTCATATTCCAAACTCTGAAACATATCTGAAACATGTTTGACTTCAATACAATATCAAATCTCCATGGTTATTTGGTCTTATTTATGTCCAAAACTCTGTCAGTAGTTTGGTACTTTATAATGGACTTAATTCCATCAAAAGTCTGTAGTCATATTCATCTTTGTTCATTGCCTAATTATCTCCTTCAAACTCTGCAAATTTACTCAGACTTTACATAGAGTTTTTCTCTCTCCAAATCTAAACTCCTATATAGTATTTCACTAATGAAACACTTGCTTGGAGATCTGTCTTAGTTACTTCTTTTGTTATTTTATGTATTTAAGGCTGGTGACCCCTTTGTAATAGCTAGCCTGATGTTATAGGATATTTGAACACTAACAATTTTTATTTTATTTTATTTTATTTTTCTAATTTTACTTTTCTTTTATTTTATTTTCTTTTAAAAGACGATGAAGAAGGCACGTGACAAGGAAGTCACATGACAGGTCACATGATGTGACATCATAAGCCTAGAACCTGATGAAAGGGTCTGGAAGATAATGTCAGGGCACCTGGAGTACACATGGTGGCCTTGAGTAAGAAGTGAGGCGAGCATGAGGTTGAAGCATAGACATAAGGGCAGGGTTATTTATTAGTAGCACGGACCATGAACCTTTTGTATAAATAGGACTCTAATTAAGAAGAAGCTCCTTGTCGAGTTCTCTTGTGAAATTCCCACTTGATATCTATTCTAAGAGATTTACTTGATTGTGTGATTGTTAGACCATATGTCTAGTGGTTGCCACAACACCTGATAATTAACTAAAGTTGATGCTAAATCTCCAGTATCAATAGCAATGCACTTTACTCCTCTCTTTATAACTTCTTATAAGACCATTCTCTAAAATTGTAACCATGCAGCTTGTAGGAGGCACAACACATAATTTGAGGCCAAGGTCATTCTAACAAGTCTGCATTACCAAGCTCATTGCATAAAGCTTCTACACTCTGTATATTATGACTTAAGTCCAGATACTAGAACAAAAGACCACTCTTGTATTAAGTAATACAAGAGAACTCAATAGAGTTCCTACTATAGATTAGTCTATCTTATATACCTTTTGCTAATGATCCATGCTAAGCTAAATCTAGCCTACTCTAAAGGCCATGCTTCATCTATAAGGCCAACATACTATTGCTATGTTATATGACTTCATCTTGTTCTAGAACATTCTATGCTCTTCTCTGTATCATGTGATCATGTGACTTCTGTAACCATATCATGTGACCTTTGGGAGTGTCACACTTTGTCTTCTTTATCTTATTTTCTACAAGATAAGAGAAAATAAAATAAAAGCCAAGTCTATTGTTCTCAATTCTGACACTGTGTATGTCCAAGCCAACTTTATGGACTTGCACCTTCAAGTGTGAGCTGTACCTAACAACTATTCAATTTTCAAAGTCTCACCTTAGAGAATTTGAAACATATCTTGTTCAAGCTCTACTCTTTTATCATATTTATATTCAAGAAGAGAGATTGGGAAGAGCTATTTCCTAGTTCTATGTGTATTTTCTTCTATTATACATCTTTCATGGAATTCTTGCTCAACAAGATAAGATCAGAGAAATACTGGTTTGAGAATCACCATTATTACATTACTTTGACCATCAAAGTACTGTGTCTTTTCAAAGCTTTGTATATGATATATGGAATATCACAAGGTATATCATCCATTCCTGACAATATTTCTTGCTATGAATGGAATTAGTAGATGAGAGAATTCCAAAGCTACAAGAATTACTTCATGTATTTTTTGATGAGACTTTCTCTCCTAGTGAATGCCTGATGTTTTAGGATGAGCTATTTTATGACATTCTGTGTGAATACATATCTAATTAGTACAAATGCTAGGGACTGCTATCAGAGATTGTTGGGAAATTTGAGAGCATCCTGAAATACTTTTGGCTAATCTTTGTAGACTGGATAGAAATGATATACAACTTTTTTTATGTCTTTTCTTATTGGCTAATATTTTGTTGCCTCTATAGTTGTCTGAAGAGAAACAAAGATTAGTAAACTTGTAAGAATAACACCATTTGTGATGCAAGCTATTATAAGACAATCATACTAATGCTTGTAAACATATTAAGACAATCTGGAGTTTTGTTACATACTGTCAAGTGCAGTTTACACCAGGAGTAAAAGTTTGCAAAGTGGACTTAGAGACATGTGGACTTTGTAAAATGACCTTGGCTTCAGCTTATGTGCTGTGCTATCTATCTGCTACATGGTTACAACTTCAGATAGAAGAAAGAAGTCTGAGATAGAAGTGAGTACTGATTGGTATATTACTGTTGAACACTGAAGATCAAGTTCAATAAGAGTTATCTTCATTAATTATCAGACTCCAAAACTACAGTGTAACTGCTAGTCTTATATACAAGTACATACTATAGAAGATGCTTGGGGTTTCAGTGGTATAGCTTCTATCACCCTGAGCAGAGGTTTCAGTGTTGAGACACTAACATGAGTATGACTCAAACTTAACTTTGCAAGCTTGGAAAATATTGGACTACTAGCCTATTATTTCTATAAATGGAAAGCCATAAATAAGATGGTCTCAAGCTATCCAAAATGAAGGATACTGACCTGCATATTCAGAATAACAGATAATCTTGGATAAAGTTGATTGAGAAAGATGATCACAGACTCATGAAAGTAGTTTTTTATCTTGTTGATCAGATATACAATAGACATCTAATACTACTATTGACCAAAACTGACATTTGTTGGAGGCATTTGAGACATCCCTGAAAATAGGCTCAATATTAATGGCTGAGCTTATTTAAGCTACTAAAGTATATTATTCAACTGTAAAGAGATTTCTTGCCAGTAATCTACTACTATCAAACTTATTATAAGAGGATATGATATATATGACTTAGACATTGAAAATATTCTTTGTAGGAAAAGTTTGATGACATGTACAAATACTCTGATAAATGGCCACTGAGAAGAGTTGGTTGGAAAAGTGGAGGAGCTCTTTCATATCACTAATCATCCAGACAACAACTATCATGTGCTTAGGCTCATCCAACAAGTTATTTAATATAGTTCTAATAGTAAACAGCATTTTGAAAGTTTTCTTAAGCTATATATGAGAAAGTGTATGTAGGATATGATTAGGGTTGTCAGATACAAGTAGCTGTATATTAACTCTTGTTGATCTCCAACAACAACTGGCATACAGGATATAGTGGATATATGAGTGGATAAATCCTCATCCAATTGTTAACAAAGTTTTTAACCAAGTTCTAAGGGATCGTCATAATGTAGTCAAAGCCTAAGTAATTATCTTGTATCAGTCATTCAAGTGATTTGTGCTCAAAAATAGTGATCATTGTAAGATGAGTGAGATTATAACTATTAATTTGTCCTAGTATGTTCTACTCTTGTTTGAGTATAGTACATTATTACATTACCACTCCCATGATGTATTTTATCCTCAGTTGGCAATAAGCCTTAATGTTCTTCCTCAGCTTACTTTTGCTGCATCCTGCAATTTATACAAACTACTCATAGTCTCTAGCATTAAGTATATAGGAATGAAAGTAATGCTAAAATGTTTTGGTGAATACAAGGAAAATAAGAACAATTGACCATACCCTGAAATACTCTATCCTTAAGTACAAAATGGACATATTGGCACTGAATACTCATGAAATCTGAATGCTTAAATTGTTTTACTTAGGGAGTGAGTACATACTTCTAAAAAATTTGTATGACTATGCAAGTAATAATTCTCCAGATCTTTTTACAATACATCCTTCAGAACCATTCTTAATTCCAAATCATGTATATGATTATTTACAAGCTTGGATAGAGTCAACATGCAACTTTAAGTAGGATCAACTTTGATAGATATTTTAATTACTTCTTATTTTCCTTTCAGATTCTGCACCATCAGAATATACCATAAAAATACAACTATATGTACCAGATAAGCTTGGAATACTTCAGCATATTTTTAAGCAGACATGGACAACAAATCATCTCCAATGCAGTTATATCTTAAGTTTGTATAATAGCTTCAAATGTAGACTTCCTAGCCCTTTCTGAGCATAACAAATAATTATCTGTTTCACTTATGAAACATATACTATGATAACTGCTTAGAGCTGTTAATTTTATTCACAATAAATATTACTTAATCCATATAAGTAAACCAGATCTTACTAATTTAAATCAGCTACTAAATTAGTTATATAATTATAACATGCAACTAAAATGTAATAATAACATACTTGCAGCTGTATTCATAGATGGATTTCACACCAATCAAATTCTATCTCATGCCTTATACTTTCCTCAAGATTATACCTGGTAGTGAATAGAGAATAAGTACTGATACCTAATGTCTTATGTGTATTCATTTGTACTATGGTCATCTAATATTGAATTTTACTTATCATAGATATTTGAGTTTTATTGGACATACAAACTCAGTCTCACAGAGATAGTATAAACAACTGAGGTTTTATTTAAACCTATTGAACATACAAAGTAGTATATGTAGTCAGTAGTCTACAAAGATGATTCACTAGAATATAGGCTCATCTCAGTCTCATAGAGATAGCATAAAATATCTGAGATATAGCCACTGATCACAAGAATCCTTTTATATGTAGTGTTTAATACTATACTATATAGTTCTTTATCATACTAGATGTCACCATGTCATGAAATTCAGCCAGCAAATGCAACATGAATATGCTTTATAGGTATATGCCCAGAAGAGAAAAATATGAAAAAGAAAATAATAGATAAGAAGATAAAAATAGAAATAAAACTCACTGACAATGCCCTTCTAATAGTCATACCTCTTCAACAAGTTTATTACTAGAAGATAGTTATTCAGCCCACACAGAGAAAGATGAGAGAAGACACTGATCTTTGATATTACAATTGGGAAAGCGACCCAAAGACTATTTTCATGAAGATGACTTAATAGGCATAGTACTTTTTTGCAGTGGGAGGTCTATGGATTCAGAGGCTAGATATACAGAAATATGCTAAGTTGCTCTGAGATTAGCAAGCTGACAATTTCCTATCTTTCATAAGTAGACTTCATTCATCGTGAACTAATGCATTGAACACCAAACATTGCCAGAAAAGAATTGATTGATGTTCGAGATTGATCAGTATGTTTTGTTTTTGATGTTTTTGATTTGTGATGGATGTGATCTTACTCGAATATTGATATTGTGGAGAATTTTTGCTTGCTTAATTTACAGGGGACAATATATTAACACTGATAGTTCATGTCCTAAGTATGTTTAAATAGGCTACAGAATGTATGTCTCTCAGTACCAAGGTTTCCCATTTTGAATTTTCAACTGTGTTTAGGATTACCAACAGACTAAATAGGATAATGATTTCTGTCAAATATACAGTAGGAGAGCGGTATCAGTTTCATGCACATGGTGTTGATGGCTGCTAATGCTTCTGGAATCATGCAAGAGACCAAGGTGGGCAAGGAAATGATTCTGATCATTATCGAGGCGTTCAAAAGATGGGATGTGCATTCTA
>JAJOHK020001257.1:0-14682 GCA_022457215.2 Leucocoprinus gongylophorus | reverse complement strand
TCTTTGACAACCTATCACACACTACCAGTATCGCATCCTTCCCTGCTACTACTGGCAACTTCGTTATAAAATCCACAGTTAAATGTGACCACGTCTTCTGTGGTACTTCACTCAACTTTAACTTCCCCACCGGTTCTTCCGTTCTGTTCTTCATCCTCTGACATAAATCACACCCTTCCATGTACTTGCCCACATCTCTCGTCACTCCAGGCCACCAGTAGTTCCTCGTTACCAACTCTACTGTTTTCCATCTCCCTCCATGCCCTACTGCTGGTACATCATGGTGTAGCCGGATTACTTCCGCCCTTAATTCCTCATCCTTTGGCACATATACTTTTCCTTCCTTTAACACCAGGTCTCCTTCAATCTTCCACTCGTTCCCTCTTAACTCCTTAACTCCCGCCTTCTTCATCTCTTCTACTACTCTAACTACATCTTCGTCCTTACTTCTTGCTTTTCTAATTTTTTCTACTAACTCTACTTCTGGTCCTTCTACAACTACTTCATACATACTACAAATCCAGTTGTCCTTAATAAATACTTGATTGTTATTGTCTTTGTCCGTACCTACTTTCCAATCCGCTCTTCTGCTAAGTCTGTCTGCTTTCCCCATCTTACTTCCTGCCACATGCTTCAAGGTAAAATCAAACTGAGACAAATACAATGCCCATCTGGCCTGTCTCCTGTTCAACTTCTGTGCTTTCATAAAATATTCCAAATTCTTGTGATCGGTCCAGATCTCGAATTTGTACTGCGCTCCCTCTAGCAAATGCCTCCATGCCTCCAATCCCCTAATTATTGCTAGCATCTCTTTGTCGTGGATCTTGTAGTTCCTCTCTGTCTCATTCAACGACTTTGATAGAAATGCTACCGGTCTCCAAAGTCCATCTTTACATTCCATAGATAATACTCCACCCATTGCATAGTCCGACGCATCTACTTCCATCCTCATTTTTTTATCTATATCTGGAGCCACCAATACTGGCTCCTGGGTAAACCTCTCTTTCAACTCCTTGAACGCATTTTCCTCTCTCTCCATCCACTCCCACTTTTTTTCCTTTTTTACCAGGTCATGTAATGGCCTTGCCACTGTTGCAAATCCCTCAATAAACCGACGATAATAATTCACCAGTCCTAGGAATTTCTATATGTCTTTGACACACTTCGGTGTCGGCCACTCCAAAACCCCTTTTACCTTTTCTTTCTCCATTTTTATCCCCTCCGGTCCTAATACTACCCCTAAAAATTCTACCTCCCTCACTTTCCACTTGCATTTCTCCGGTTTCACATACAAATCATTTTCCTCTAATCTCTTAACCACTTCTGCTACCAACTCATCATGTCCTTCCTCTGTCTCTGTCCCCACTATTACATCATCAATGAAAACTGCTACTTTCCCTGTGTTAATCAAATCTCTCAGTAGTTCATTCATCATAGCTTGGAACGTGGCTGGGGAGTTTGTCAACCCGAAAAACATAACAGTTGGTTCAAACGACCCTTCTGGCGTCGTGAACGCAGCTTTCCACTCGTCCCCTTCCTTAATCCTCACGTTGTTGTATCCCCACCTCAAGTCCATCTTCGTAAACAACTTCTTAGTGCCAATATTTTCCAAAACGTCCGATATTAAAGGGAGTGGGTAATTGTTCTTTATCGTCCACTCGTTTAAATACCTGTAGTCTTATACCATCCTCTTTTTACCATCTTTCTTCCCTACAAAGAACACTGGTGCCGTTTGTGGTGACTTAGACAGCCGGATATAACCCTTCCTCAACTGTTCTTTCACAAACTCTCTTACCTCCTCTCTCTCTTCTCTCGACAAAGAATATACTTTTCCTTTTCTTGGCATAAACCCCTCTTTCATGTCTATCGCATGATCCCATAACTTTCTTGTAGGCATCCTCTCCAACTGCTTCTTTCCAAACACCTTAATCCATCTGTGAAACTTTTTCGGCACCAACTTCTTTGCTTCTTCTTCCGATTTTGCTGCTTCTTCCTCCTCATCCCATATCTCCCACTCTTCTGCTACTTTTCTGACTTCCACTGTTCTTCCCCTTTTCTGTTTCTTCTTCTTCTCCTTTTCTTCTTTCTTTTTTTCTGCTTCCTCCTTTGCTTCTTCTTCCTTCTGCTTCTCCCATCCCAACTTCCCTTGCACCAGTCTCCACTGCTTCCCACATTCTTCTGGACACCTTGTCATCTTAACCTCCCCTGTCTTCCAATCGATCTCAGGATTATGGCATTCTAGCCATGGCATTCCCAAAATCACTCCCCACTTCTGTCCCCCTATCACGTCAATTTCCGTCCTTTCTACATGTCCCTTATAATATACATTAACCTCCACAGTGTTTTCTATTGGTCCTTCCCTATTGAACAACCCATCTACATTCCTCACCTGCATTGGCCTCTCCAACTTCTTCAGCTTGAAACCTTTCTTTCTTGCAAACTCCAAACTCATCACTAACCCTGTAGCCCCACTATCCAATAGTGCCTCTACCGTAATCCCCTCCTGCGTATCCAACTGCTCCAACCCAATTTTAATCATCACCTCCCTTAATGGTTTCTTCTCACTTTTTCTTACTTCGATCTCCTCTTTTCCAGATGTATCAGCTTTTATTTCTGTGGCTAATACACTGTATCTATTATGAGAACCTAGTTGAGGAGTTCTAGGTTCTCCCCCTCTTTTAAATTGTTCTCAAAATTTGATATCTCCTCAATTCTACCACTTCCATACTCCATTCTCCTATTGTCTGCCACTCTTCCTCTCATTCCCTGATTTCTACAATGATGGGCCATGTGCCCAAATCCCCCGCATGCATAACAGTTCCATCCCCGATCCACCTCCATAGCAAAGAGATCCCTTCTTGGAGGAACCCCAGCCTCTTGCCCCACACCCCTCACTACTACTGCATTTGTCCTTTCAATTCCCTCCATTGGAGCAGGCCCAGTTGTCGCCTGCTGAGGCAATGGCTGCCTCCTCTGCCACACCAAAGGTCATGGCAGGCTCTGTCTCTCCTGCTTCTGTGTTCTTCCTCCTACTTCCTTTTTCCTCAACCTCTCCTCTTCCTTCCTACTCTCCCTCCAATTTCTATCTAACGCCGTCGCTCTCCTGTACCAATTCTCTATGGAGGTCGGCGGGTTCTCCGCCTCCATCAACTTCCTCCTGATTCCCCTGTTCATCCCTCTTTTAAATTCCTCCACTAGCGGCCTCCCCTCATACCCACTTCCTTTCGCTGCCCTCTTAAATTCCTAAACAAATTCCTCCATCGTTTTCCCTCCTTGCTCCAACTTTCTTAATTCTGCCGCCTTCACTGATTCCTCTTCTCCTCCACCAAATTCCTTCTTCAAACATGTCAACAATTCTTCCACTGATTCATACTCTACTTCCCCCGATTCTAATTCTTCCATAATATTTTCTTTCCAAACATCCGCTGATCCTCCTTGCACATAGGTTAACACCCACTGTACTTGTTCCTCCACCGTGTTTCCTCTCAGCTTCATCTTAATGTATAGCCTGCACGCTGTAATGAATCCCCCTACTCTCCCTGCTTTTCTATTGAAGATGGCCGGTTTAGCCATCTCTATATGGGATCCTATATTGGACCCCATTGTCCCCCTCTCTCCTCCTGCTCCTCCAGCCTGTGCTAGCAGGGCCTGTATCTGCACCTGCATTACCACCATTTGCTCCTGTTGCTGTCTAATAATCTCCTGAAAATTGAGTTGACTCATGTTGTTGGAATAGGAGGGCGGTGAGTCAATGGGTGTAGGTGATGATGATGGTGGTGGTGATGGGGGTGATGATGTATATAATGGGAGAGCGGAACCTGTGCTGGTTTCACTCTCAGACTCGTACTCCGATGATGACAGAATTCTTGGTAGGTAATAGCAGGTCCTCTTCTTGCCCTGTCTATACCGTTTACTGACTACTTAAAGTCTACCAACTACTGCCTTAATGAAAATGTAAATGATTTTGGTCTAAGAAGACCATTCTACTCTAAGTAGGGTTTTAAGAACACCTACTATTCCTCTGCGTAGACAGACCACAAGGAGGCCTGTAGCACAAGGTTGGTAAAGAAAAAAGGTAAAGAACACGTCCACACAAGGTGATACATTCCCAATGCACTAGTGGGCTTTAGTACACAAGAACAGTTAGGCTTCCCCTGTCTAACTAGTATGCCCCTTAAGTCTAGGGTCCGACTATGGGTTCTTCTTGACTAAAGGGCAGTGTTGCCCTTTGGTTAAGGATGATAGAGAGTAAGGAAAATAAGGGTTGAAAGGCTAGTGTTAAGCGGTTCAGGAATAAGAATCGAGTTCTAATGTTATGACTTAAAATCCTTAGAGTGGGATAGTAAGACAACTCTTGTATTGAGTAATACAAGAGAACTCGATAGAGTTCCAAGTACAGAGTAGTCTACCTTATATACTAATCCCCATGGTCCGTGCTGACTACTGTGCACCCTACCCTAAATGACCATGAGTAATACATGAGGCCAATATGTGGTGTTCATGTTGTATGACGTCACTTTGTTCTAGTTCCTTCTACTTCATTCTCCTAAGTCCCGTGATCAGTCTCGTGACTATGTCATCAAGTTGTGACTGATGTGACAGCGTAACTGATAATCCTTAACCTGAGTTGTTCTAAAAATAGAAAATAAAAGCAAAAATAAAAGCAAAAGAAAAATAAAAGAGAGAAAATAAAAATAAACCAAGTCCACCTTCGACGATCCTGACACCAGGGTGGAAGTCCGCAGGATGGACTTGGAAATGAGCAGACTTGTGGAATGACCTTGGCTTCAGCTTATATGCTGCACCATTTATCTGCCATGTGGTCGCAACTTCAGATGAAGGGAAGAAAGTCCAAGTGAAAGTGAGTGCTGAATGGTATGTCACCGTTGAACACCAGAGATCGAGTTCAATAAGAGATTATCTTCATCGATTATCAGACTAGTGAATTACAATGTAACTACTAATCTTATATACAAACTAATAGTTTAGGAGATGCTCAGGATTTCAGTGGTAAAACCTCTATTACCCTGAGTGGAGGTTTCAGTATTGAGACACTGACAGGAGTAACTTTGTCATAGAAGACCGAGTTGAATAGGAGTATCTCCGCCATGGAAGACAGAATACCTAGATAGTTGCAGCACTACTATGAGATATGTTGCAAGAAAGGTGGCTACTGTAGAAGGCAGGCTTGTATGATTTGGAGGTGGTTTTACTACGGGGATGTTATTTCTGGATGAGTGGACTTGTATATGACATAGTAGAAGTTAACAAAACCAAAAAAAGCCTGGATTTTACTCTGGAACTTTGGAACAGTGTCAGATATAGTTCACACTGGAGGTAAAAGTTCACAAGATTGCTCAGAAATATGTGGACTTGTGGAACAACCTTGGTTTCAGCTTATATACTACACCATCTGTCTACTACATAGTTGTAACTTTAGATAAGAGAATAAAGTCCAAGATGAAAGTGAGTATTGATTGGTATGTCACTATTGAACACTGGAGATCAAGTTTAATAAGGATTATCTTTGTTAATTATCAGACTAATGAATTACAGTATAACTACTAGTCTTATATATAAGTACATACTATAGGAGATACTTGGGTTTTCAGTAGTATAGTCTCTATTACCTCAAGCAGAGATTTTAGTGTTAAGACACTAACAGGAGTATGACTCTGCCATAGAAGACTAAGTCAAATAGGAGTATTTCTGTCATGTAAGATAGAATACTTGGATAGTTACATTATCACTGTGAGTGCATGTTGTGAGAAAGGTAACTGCCATGAAAGGCAGGCTTGTAAATTAAATGTTAATAAGGCAGTATCATCATAAAGATATGTACTCCAGTTGGGTGGACTTGGTATATAACAGTATTCCTCTCTTAGGACTGAGCTTTCAAAATCCTATTGAATTTATCTGAAGAATCCCATGATGATGCCTAGGTTAACAATATATAAATAGAAAAGAGAAATTTTCACCTTTTTTTCTTCTGTATTACTATTTCTTCCTCCATTCCCTCTAATATTTCCCAAAATGATGCTGAGATGCTTAAAGAATAGTACTGTGAAATGTAGAGAAGGCATAAAGAGGAGCAACAGCTCCAAATCTAATAGGAGGAGATAGTAGAGGCCTGTTATATTAAGCATACTATTCAGAAGATGAGGAAAGTAGCAGAGGCTAAGGTAAGGAAGAAAGCTAAGAAAATAAAGCTTGTAAAAAAAAAAAAAAGAAAAGATTGGAGTATTTCCAGCAACTCCAAAATGAGATACTAGCTAAGGATGCTACTCTCTTGGGAAGTACTAAAAGTTTCCAGATTACAAGAACTAAATATAAGGAGATCACCACAGAAGACAAGAAGAGATAATGGCCTTTCAAGAAGGCTAAAAAAAGCAACCAAGAAAGTACCACAGAGAGGCCAGATCAAGATAGAGGATATAAACTCCTATAAGAGATATGTATATGTTAGACAGGATTACCTGGTACACAATTCAAAGTAAGTAAAGAAATTTCTTTTTTATTTTTTCTTTACTAATAATATCTCTTTTCCTAGTTATTCTCTCACTTGTGTTAGATACACTACACTACTATCAAGTAACAGTGTATCCTCCATACTAATATTAACTTTTTAGCTATAATCTCTACCTATAGTAGAGTCTTAAGTGCCATCAAAAAGGCATTCTGAAAGCTTATAGAAGAGTACTAAGATATTGGAAGATCCTTCTAAAACTTAATAGAAAGCTAGGGGAAAAATATAGCCCAATTAGCAAGGATTGGGGCTATAATAGAGCAGAAATAGGATTTAAACAAGGAGAATAAAGAGAAAGACAGAGACAATAAGAAGGGGTCCAAGAATGGCTCTGGAGAAAGTCAAGAGGAGATAGAGAAAAGAATTTTGTTATTTGCTTCTTGCCAGAATAAGATTTTATTTTGTATTACTTGGAATTTTTTATTTTCTTAGCTTAGTTGTATCTGACTATGTGAGTAAGAAAATTAATAGATAGAAATGAAAATAAAAATCTGAAATTTTGAAAAGAAACCCTATAAAGTATACTGAAGCTAGGGTAAATGAAAATAAGTGAATAAAATATACTAAAAAAATAATAAAAGAATTTTTATTAGAAGTCTGCAGAGGCAGAAAACAAGTACAATAACATGGTTAGAACAAAGAGAGTGGACCAGACTTGGCAGAATAAGTGATATAAAAATCAGATACCAAGTCAGTGGTATGAGTAAGTTTAGATATAGGAATCTACTTGAATTTGTCTTTGATGTCTTCATACCCTAGCCAGATTACCTTATACAAAAGCTTACATGCCTATTAACAATCAATTTCAGAGTTCACTATTCAAGAAATCTCATATTTGGGTTCTCCATCAACTATAACTGGTATAGGGACTAGTTGTGTTCTTTTAGGGAAAGAGTTAAATATAGCAGGTTCAAGTATGAACACATAGAAAACTGGATGAACAGAGTACATAAACTCTGGGAGATAGGGATAAATGATAGAGTACTGGGCTGGGCAATTATTTCATAGAATTTAAGATATTTTTCAGAAAGTTTTTTTGAAGGTCAAGTGGTTTAGAAGAACTAAGCTGTCAGAGTTGAAAATAGTAGACTTGAATTTATTTTCACTTTCTTCCTTATTTCTTTTTTTTTTCTTTTTGATTTATTGTTCAATTGTTCTATTTTTAGAACTTAGAGTTAGGGTTAGTCACATGGAAGAGTATAGAAGAATCTGGAAGATGATATCATATAACATGATTACCACATATTGGTCTTAAAGCAAATACATGGCTGTTTAAGGTAGGCTAGAAGTAGTTAGTATAGACTATAGAGTTTTGGTATAAAAAGTAAACAATCCTGTACAGAGTTCTCTATTGAGTTCTCTTGTGTTAACTTAATATAAGGTTCTATTTATTGATCAACTCTAAGATCTTTGAGTTATAACATGAGCCTTGATAAAAACTTTATCACCTACTTTGAAATCAGAAGCAGAGAAACATCATGTATTAGCAGACTTCTGATAACACTGTTAAGCTACAGAGATTTCAGCTTTAAGGATACTCTGTAACTCATTGAGATTTATAACAAAGTCACAGACTCAGAAGGAAGCAATATCATATTCAAAATGAACAGTGATGTCTGGATGATATTTCTTATTAGTAAAGAATAGAAAAATACCAGTAACACTTGGAACATTGTTATAAAAGAACTCTGCAAAAGGTAGAAGTTTGAACCAGTTGTCTTGCTAGTAATTATAATATATATAGTATTACAAATCCAAGACCTTAGAGTTAGTCAATGAAAAGAACCTTGTATTGGGTTAACACAAGAAAACTCGATAGAAAGCTCTATACAAGATTGTCTATCTTATATACTAATACTTAATGGTCTATGCAAGCTATTTCTAACCTACCCTAAATAACCATGTGTATGCTTTAAGGTCAACATGTGTATCACATGTTGTATGACATCATCTCTTTCAGAATGTTCCATGTCCTTCCAAGTGTCATGTAATTTGTGACCATGTTATCTGATATGACCTGCTGTGTGATAGTATGATCTTGTCACTCTAACCCTAACCCAGTTCTAAAAATAGAATAAAGGAAAATAAATTGAAAAGGAAGTAAAAATAAGAAAGAAAATAAGAAAAGTTAAGTTTACTTCTTGCATTCTTGACATATGAAGGTATTGCTCAAGAGTCTAATTCATATATTTGGTTTGTCCATTACCTTCAGGGTAGTAACCTGAAGCAAAGTGAAGCTGCATGCTCAGAGTAGTACCTAAAGAATAAAAGAAGTTTAATATAAACTCCAAGTCTCTATCAGAAGTAATATAGAAAGGAACACTATTGTCAAGAATGAAAAGTATGGACTTAGTTTTTTCTCATTTTCTTTCTTATTTTATTTTATTTTATTTTCAATTTATTTTTGTATTTTTCTATTTATAGAACTTAGGGTTAGGATTAGTCATGTGACACAAGAAGAAAGGCATAAAAAGTACTAGAAGGATGATGTCATACAATATGTACAATATATATTGGTCTTGAGGTATACACATGACTGTTTAGGGTAGGCTAGGAGTACATAGCACAGATCATGTGCCTTTAGTATAAAAGGTAGACAATTCTGTAAAGAGTTCTCTATTGAGTTCTCTTATGTTAACCCAATACAAGGTTCTATTCATTGACCAACCCTAAGATCTTTGAGTTGTAACAACTGTGTTTGAAGAATATATGAAGGACAAACAGATGTAATAGTATCATAGGCAGAGATAAAGATTATCTACTTGGTGAGCCAGTCAACTATAACTAAGATAGTATCAAACCTAAAGAATGACAAGAGTTTCTCAATGAAGTCTATAGAAATAGAATTCTATAGTCATTCAAGAAGAAGAAGTTGTTTGAGAGATCCATAGGGCTTGTGACATTGTGGCTTAGATTACATACAAGTGATACAGAACTTGTAGAATTGTTGTATATCAGCATAGAGACTAGGCCAGAAATATCTATGGCAAACTAATTCCAGTGTTTTATTTTGACTGAAATGTCCAGCAAGAATGTGGTCATGATTATACTAGAGAACATATATGTGGAGATTACCAATGGATGGTATATAGATTCTGTTGTCAAGGAGAAGAAAACTATTAGGGTCTGTAGACTATCATCCATCTGCAGAGATGTGTTTTGTAGCAATTAGGTCATTAGAGAGAGCTAAAACAATATTTTGGTGTAAGGTATTCAGATCAACAACTATAGCTACATAAAGAGAAGAAAAAAGGAGGACAGTAGCTTATATGGAGGCCATAAGCTATTCTTGAGTGAAGATTGGTTTCACAAGTTGTGAGGATTGACTGTGGTATAGCTAGTATTCCCTTCTTTAAGATAAATGTCCTACCATCTAGTAAGAGTATCCAGTTTGGTGCCAAGACAACCAGGATGAAACCTGATAACAAGATTAAACTGAGAGAGGTACTCAGACTACTACACTTACCTCTAGGTCAACGTCTTGGTAGTGGAAAAGTACTTAAGGTTTTTATGATCTATAACAATATTGATGGGATAGGCCAGACCCTTTAAGTAGTGTCACCAAATTTTGATAGCTTTAAAAATAGCAAGCAATTCCTTATTATGTGTATCATAGTTCAATTCTGTTATAGTAAAAGTGTGGGAGTGAAAAGCAACCAGATAAATTTCATTTTCTTTGTTAATAATAGAAAGAATTACAGTGGGAGCATAGTCCAAAGCATTAGTTTCCATGATAAGTTGAGTATTAGAAATCCAATAAGTGAGAATGGAAGTGAAGATGAATGCCTTCTTGAGTGAGTTGAAAGCATCATAACAGGATGAATTGAACTTTCAGGGAATGTCCTTCCAAATAAGACATATCAATAGAATAATAATATTCAAGTAGTTAAAAATGAACTGATGATAGAAATTTGTGAGACCTAAGAAGGATTCTTTGTCATTAGATATAGTAAGACCAGAAGGAGAAAGAATGTATCCCAGATACTCTACTGACTTGGAGTGGAATTTACATTTCTCTGCTTTGGCATAAAAACCAGCCTTGTAGAGATACTTAAGTACTTCTTTAACATGCTAGTGATATTTGGACATGTTATTCAAGTAGATGAGTATATTATCCAAATAGATCATAATACAGACATCCAAAAGATCAGAGAAAATATCATTTATAAATTACTAAAAGGCTATGGGAGCATTGGTAAGACTAAAGGGTATTACAGACTACTTAAATAATCTGCAATGTGTCCTAAAAGCAGTCTTCTATTCATTACCATTGGTGATATAAACTAAGTAGTAAGCATAGCGAAGATCTATCTTTAAATAAATCTGAGCTTTGTAAGATAAGTCCAATAGGTCAGAGATAAGTAGAAGTAGATAGTGATCCTTTTTGGAAATGCAGTTAAAACCACAGAAGTTGACACAGAGGTATAGTGAACTATCTTTTTTCTTGATAAATAAGACCAGTGCACTATATGGAGAGGAGATTGGTTAGATAAAACCTATGTTGAGGTTTTTCTCAATGAATTCCTTAAGTGTATTTTGTTTAAATGCCAAAAGAGAGTATATAAGGCCAACCAGAGGTTGAGTATTTTCTTTCAGATTGATTTGAAGGTTATAAGAACAATAAGAAGCAAAAACTTTAGCTTTGATTTTTAGAAGAGACATTGGAGAGGTCAGAAGCCTCTACAAGTTTTGTGGAGTTGGCCTAAATGTTCAAAGAGCAAAGATAGAGTTCAAAGTTGCTAGAGTCTGGAAGTTGTAATGATTGCAAGAATGCTGCAGTACCAATAATAGTGATGTTAGATTGCTTAAAGATAGATATGAAGGTCTTAGATACAGATATGAAAACTGCAGATTCTGATGATTGCAGAAAGATGTCAAAAGATAACAGAAATGCCAATGATGTGTTGGCTGTGATGCAAGAGAGAGCAAGATTTTCTTGCAAAGATAGATGAAAGTTTATCAACCTATTTACCCAGCCAATTAGTAGATTGTGTCAGATAAGCCAGTTGTATCCAAGAACCAAAGAGCAGAAAAAATTAAATAAAATGATATAGAAGTCAAGAGTCATACAATCACCAGTGGAAAAGATTATGAGCAGATTAGCAATTTCAGAAATAGTGCTGTTTGATGAACCATCAAACAAGTAGAGGACAACTGGTGGGGGTTGCAAATGTCTTTAGGTAGTGAGTATCTACAAATTTTAAGTCTATAAAACAATGAGTAAATCCAGAGTCAATAAGAGCTCAGAATGGGATTTTATTAAGATAATCCTGACCAAGGATCAAGGAAGATGTAAGAGAGACAAAGAGTGAATAGGAATTAGAAAGAATGAATGTGTTAGATAGAACTTGTTGTTATACAGGAAAGTTCAACATAATCCTCAGTCTGTACAGAGTTCTAGGGATTGCTTTCTATTTTTCCAAGGGTTTCTTGGAAGTAGCTACCAGAGAATCATCAGTTGTTGAAGCACCATAATTCTTGAGAGTGACTATAGTCTGCTTCTTAGGACAGGAGTCCAACTTGTGGTCTCTTACACTGCAATAGAGACACAGATTATTTTCAAGCTGCTTCTTACACTTGTTAACAGTCAACTTACCTGATGCTGGCCAGCTTAGAAGAGAGGTCTACCCACAGAGAATTTAATTGTTTCTTGGAAGCAGGGGATGAAGATGTTCTAGAAGAAGAAGATTTAGCAGATAAAGCTACTAGAGATATATTTGTCTTATTCTGGGAGGCTGTGGCATTACAAGCAGTAAAAGCTTTCCCTTACTTTTGAAAGTGAGACTCAAGAGCCTCTTTTTCTGCCTACCTAGCATGGTGGCATTTGTAATCATGTTCCCAGTAGTGGTAATCAATAGTCATTACCAAAGCATACATGTTGTGGCAACCACTAGACACAACGTCCAATGATCTCACTAACAAGTAAACCTCAGAGAAGAAGTATAATGTGGGATTTCACAAGAGAACTCGACAAGGAGTCTCTGCTAAATTAGAGTCCTATATATACAAAACATGCTTGGTCTGTGCTACCAATATTTAACCCTACCCTAATGTCCATGCTTCATCCTCATTCCTGCCTCATGTTCTACTCAAGGCCACCATGTGTGTTTCATGTGCCCTAACATCATCTTCTAGACCCTTCTATCATGTTCTAGGCTTGTGATGTCACACCATGTGACATGTCATGTGACATCCTTGTCACGTGCCTTCTTCATCGTCTTTCCAGGAAAATAAAATAAAGAAAAAGAAAAGTAAAATCAGAAAAAATAAAAGAAGATAAAATAAAAAATTGTTAGTGTTCACTGTCCCATAACAATACATGTCCTGAAACAAGGTAGGTTTACCTTGTTTCTGGGTAAAAATGGGATCCTAAATCTAATTTGAGAGCCCCTAGTAATAGTGGTGGCACAAAACACTATTCTCCCAACCTAATTAGGAGATATAGCATATGAAATCCACATTGTAAGTAAAAATATTATCACCAGGCTTTATATAGAGATTATCCAGCATGTTAGCCACTTTACTGATAGAGTTTAAGAGACTAAAATGTCAAAATAGCTCATTAACAAAAAGGTTCCAATTAGAGAGCTAGTTTTACAGGATGCCCTGGTCTTTCTGGTTGAGGCCTACCTCAAACTAGTTCTAGACAACTCCTATAAGATAAGTCATTGTGAAGTTGATTTTCACAATGTTTGTGTTGAATTGCATAAGATTAGTATGGAAATAGAGATAACATTGGAATAGGAAATTATTAAGCTTATCAGGCTCAATGCTACTGAAAATGTTGGGGTGTAGGTTTTAGTTCTCCTTGAATTAGTATTGGGACTAGGAGTCTGATTAGAATTAAGAGTATTTACAGGTCAACCAAGTATGTTAGCTAATTACTCATTAGTATTTTCACTTTAATAGAGTTTTGACTATGAGTGAGTAGAAGAAGTAGGTTTATTAGATGTCAGATTAGTAGCAGGATTAGTAGCAGGAGCATCCTTCCAATTAGAATTGTTGTCCACAGAAATGATACTTAGGCTAGGGACAGATGAAACTGTCCAGCCAGGTTGAATAATATGAGAAGGAGACTTCAGAGATGATCAATCTCTTTGATGGATAAGCAAGGTTATCACTAAAATACAAAATAGTATTGAAGAATGTCCCAAGTAGTGGGACTGGAGTTAACATTGAAGAGTTATGGTGAGAGGAAGCCATTTGGACTTTGAAGTACAAAAGTTGTTTTGCAGGCAAGACTGCAACAGAGGATTTAGTAGATGGAACTGCTCAGAAGTGATGGCAAACTTGGGAGTCTGATAATACTGTCAAGTGCAGTTCATACTAGGGATGAAAGTTCACAAGATTGCTCAGAAATATGTGAACTTGTGGAACAATCTTGACTTTAGCTTATATGCTACACCATCTGTCTACTACATAGTTGCAACTTCATATAAGAGAATGAAGTCCAAGATGGAAGTGAGTATTGATTGGTATGTCACTGTTGAACACTGGAGATCAAGTTCAATAAGGATTATCTTTGTTAATTATCAGATTAATGAATTACAGTATAACTACTAGTCTTATATACAAGTACATACTATAGGAGATGCTCAGGGTTTCAGTGGTATAGCCTCTATTACCCTGAGCAGAGATTTTAGTGTTGAGACACTGACAGGAGTATGACTCTGCCATGGAAGACTAAGTCAAATAGGAGTATTTCCATTATGAAAGATAGAATTTCTGGATCATTGCATTATCATTACAAGAAAGGTGGCTGCTATGGAAGGCAAGCTTGTAGATTAGATGTTGATAAGACAGTATCACTGCAGAAATGTATTTTCTGAATGGGTGGACTTGGCATATGACATGCAGTAATATAATGGTTTCTATTCAACACTTAGGATCATAACACTTTCATCTGTATTATTAATGAGATAGAGACACAGTGATTTGGGATGAATGAATAAATGTATTTGAGAGTCACTAGGACCAGGAAAAAAAGAACTTGCCCCAGTACAGTCTAGCTATGAACTAAATACTAACAGCTCAAATATGTATCTATTTACATAGTAATAAAGAAAGTCAGTGGATGTAACTATAGAGACCATAGAAAGAAAAATAATGGAGGTATGGAATGAAGAAATATGAAATGAAGAATAAAAGAAGGAGGA
>JAJOHK020001256.1:0-14685 GCA_022457215.2 Leucocoprinus gongylophorus | reverse complement strand
TCATCATCCGACCACGGATCCTGGTTGCCCCAAATTCCGAAGAAATGATAGCACTCAATGGATAGTCTCCACCAATTCCGACACCCATCTGAGACACAAGCAATCAGCTTTGATCGTTGAACAAGCTAACCAAGCACACACAATAAAGCGCCAGACAACGAGCACACTTATGACATTTACGGAAGGAGCTTGGCTCGACAGTGCCTGAGCGAAGGTCGCAATGATCATGATCGTCAACTCAACACCATCTAAGAAAGGAGGGCATGAGTAGTGTGCGTCTGTGAGGGTGGAGAGAAATACTCACACATTCTTCTACGACCAACTTTGTCTGCCAACCAGCCAAAAAGCAAGTGGCCAAAAAAATTGCCTACAGGAGTGGCAACTTTGACTCCGAGCTCTTGGTTTTGACTGAGAGCACGGCCATCTTTTCCATAGACATAACCTAACATTATGGAGGCAATGTTGATGGCGAAGATATCATAGCTAAGGTAGATAGATAGCTGTGAGATGAACTCAAGCCAATATAAATAATCATGCTTACGCGTCAGCGAAGAAGCCTACCCCAGCAACAATACAGACTCTGGCATGGAACCAGCTGATAAACCATAAGGATTCAATTATTGTGATCAGAAATCATATTCTAAGGGCCACGAACGAAAACTTGGCATTATCAACCTCTGCCAAGGCATCTCGGCGACTCCTATCCAAGTAGAGTCCATTGGAACTGGAACCGTGATATGAGCTCTCCTCGTCGACGATGCCAAACATTTCTTCCTCGAGGAAGGACAGAGTAGGGCGAGCAGACAATGCTGCCGATCGGATGCCTTTATGAATTCAAACCAACCCAACAGAGATGGATGGGCAACCGAGATCTCTGTACATGGATCTCGTTAACTTTGGGGCAACCGTTTGTGTCGCGCAAGGCTTTACAGCAGATCAGGATCATCCGATGTAGATGTAGATGTCACCTGCCAAATCACCTTGATATGTGTATCACAAATCCACGATTTGGCCTACTGTCTATTCACCAAACTGCTACTGTATCTCATGTTGGAAATATACATGTTCTCTTTCAAATATTGATTGATGACTGAGTTCAGTGATTGAGCACTCCCTTCATGTTTGAATATTGAATAGGGCTATTTAGCCGCCAGTAGGTCGACGTTCACATAATACTGTTGAATAAACATTCCGCTTATTCATACTCATGGTGCGATCAGCACAGTATGACTAAAGTGATGATGAACAGCACTCGCAGTGAGTCACTGAAGTGTCATCTATTTTTATAATTGTATTAGCATATGTCTTATACATGTCATTTCTTATACAGCAATTATAAGTAACATGTAAATTGTAATATCTGACCATGATCCTTCCTTTGCCATTCATATCTGTTAGTTTAAGGAAATTTTTTTCTTTCTTTAAGATTGGAAGCTTGTAAAAGCATTTTACAATGCTTAATAAATGTGTCACATTCATATTTTTTGCTGAATCACCAAGATGTTTTACCAGGGAGTAAAAATTAAATATTTGGTTTCTATTAGGGTGACTGTGGTAGAGGCACAGAGTTTGTACTTCAAAACCTTCAGGAGAAACCTAAGAGGATATAATGAGGTCTACTGAAGGTGGTAACTATCATAAGTACCTACAGTCCATTCTAATCTAGTGGAACAGTACTGAGGTAACCAAAAAATGATAGAGATCAGATAGCTGTTAGGATGACTGAGTAAAGTCTATAGAGTTTATCAGAGTTTGTACTTCAGAAGATATCCAAGTCTATTATTTCTAGCTAAGTTACAGGTAGTGCTTACTGTTATGACTTGAGTCTCAAAATATTAAGATAAAAGAGGAACCTTATATTAGGATTAACATAAGAAAACTCCTAGTACAGAGTAGTATACCTTGAGACTATGACTTGTATATATTTATATCTAACCTATTCTAAAGACCATACAGTATACATAAGGCCAACATGCTATGGCTATTGCAAGAGAACCTATTCTTTTGACCCTAACACCACTCCCAAAGTCTGTGGAACTCTCTTCCTATCCAGGATGCCAAACATCACTGTCTATTCTATAAAGTTTATATAGTCAACTCTATCACTCTCTACCACTGATTTCTACTAAGTGTGATCTTGTCTATCATCCAAACCCTCTTCCATCTGTTACTAATGACAACCTCTCCAGGCTAACATTTTAGATGTTTTCATTAGGAATTTGTTATGAATTAGTCCAAAAAGTTAGAATATAAGCCAAAAACATTGTATTATGGTTTAACATAAGAGAACTCAATTGTTATATTTGTAAACATTATGTCAGAGTTGTGAACAATAGACTCTATTTTATTTTCTGTTTTTATTTTCATTACTCTTTTATTGGAGATTAGGGATTAACATGAAGACATGGTCATAGCTGTCACATGTCACATGTCACTACTACATTAACAATCACAGAGTCACAAGAATGCAAGGAAACATGGTGGAACACTCTAGAATGATGATATTATACAACATGTCTAATATATTGGCCTTATAGCTTACATATAGTCTTTAGGGTAGGCTAGACACAGTAGTAGCATGGGTCATCTAGTATGGTATATAAGGTTGATACTCTGTACTAGGAACTCTATCAAGTTCTCTTGTATTAACCCAATACAGGGTTTATCTACTTAACCAGCTCTAAGGTTCTAAGTTTGTAATACATTGGACTTGACTTTATTTTTTATTTTCATATTTTTATTTTATTTTTGGATTTTATTTTCATTATTTTGGACTTAGGTGAAGAAGTGTAATATAACATTATATATGATAGTTATATATATATCATACAATTACATAACATAGAGAAGATTATATAGTATAGTAACAATATATTTGTCTTATAGAAAGCATATAGACTTTAGGATAGGTCAGTTGTAGTATATGTATAGACCATATTCTATAGTGTATAAAGTAGACTAGCTTGTACTGGGAACTTCATCAAGTTCTCTTGTATTACTTGATATAAGAGTATATCTTTTATCTTAACTTGAGGCTTAAGTTATAGTATTAATAGAGCTTCTAGTATAGAGTGTCTATCTTATATATACTAGCTAATAGTCTGTGCAAGACTACTACTAACCTACTCTAAAGACTATATATATTAAAGCAACTAGGCAAAGTCCACAGAGTTTAATGAAGCTTGTATTCTCTAAGGAAATTCTAAGTTATTTATCTATGACTACTAAATATATGATTCATCTCTAGGAAAATCCTAAGAAAATAGAATAAAGTTTCTTAAAGATGATAGCTACTCTAAATATCAAGAAGTCTATTTTAATTAAGTGGAATATTTATCAGGTATGATTTATACTGGAGAATGAAAGTTCACAAGCTTAGCTTAGAGGTATATTGAGTATGGAAATCCATACAAAGTGTACAGTGATACAGACTTCCAGAACAGCCTTGGTAAAGCTTATATACTGTACTATCTGTCTATTATGAAGTTGCAACCTCAGAAGTAGAGTTCAAGAAAAGTTCTAATAAGTGGTTTATCACCAAAGAATACTAAGAATAGAATTCAACTAATATAGCCAATTATCAGACTAGTAAAATACAGTATATCTACTAGTTCTTATATATAAGTAATATAAAAAGAGAACTTAAGAGTTTTAGTGTATAGTCCCATACAAAGGTTTCAGTAGTAAAATACTAATAGAAGTCAGATAGAGAAACTCTGCTATAGAAGACCAAGTACTGGCAGAGTTTGGAACAGATATCATATTTTGTTCCAGCCACATCTATCTCAACCTATAAATAATACCTCTTTCTCATCTATATCCCCCAATCTCTTCTAGTATGGATTATTTATCTCTATCCCATCTTAGATATTCTCACTGGACCTTTGCTAACTTTATGGATCTCCATTCCCTGATATCTAAAGATTACTAATAACCAAAATAATGGCTAGTAGTCTCTATTTTAAATAACTATCCTAGATAACTTACTTAGTATATATACCAGTGTTACACCAGGAAACTCTTTTTTGTAAAAAAATGTAATCTCCTAAGGTTTTGAGCATATAAAATCTCTTTGAAGGCATTAGCAAGAAGATCTTACACTCCTAGATGATGCCTCAGATCCTCTTAAGCAAATAGCAGTTAAGGGACAGTGTGGTAGCTGTTAACCAAACCAGATCTCAAGCAGGAGTGATCTCTAGGAACAAGAAACACCACTTGTGAGCAACTAGCTATGAATTACAAGCATTCACAAGAGAGTTGTACTAAGTTACACATATTCAAACAGTCAAATAAGGCAAATACCTGTTATATCAGAAGCTAATAAAGTCTAGAATGGAGGAATGGGAAGGAATGGCTATAGGAACAGAAACAGGGAGCATAGAATGGGCTCTTGTGAGTAAAGATTGATCATTGGATTGATATTAGGTTACAGATGAAGAGACAGCTATGTATGTTATGACTTAAGACACAAGTATTATAGTCAAAAGTAAAACCTTGGATTGGGTAAATTACAAGAGAATTTGATAGAGTTTCTAGTACAAAGTTGTCTACCTTATATACTCTACTAAATGATTTGTGCTACTATTGTATCTAGCCTACCCTAAAAACTATATGTAAACCATAAGATTAACATATGTTAAGCACATTGTGTAATGTCATTATTCCAGAATGTTCCATCATGTTCCATCATGATCATGTGACTGTGACATGAAACTTTATGCTCTATCCTAACCCTAAATAAAGTAGAAATAAAAATGGAATGAAAATAGAAAAAGGAAAATTAAATATAGTCCAATATTTGCAACTCTGACAATATACTCATGAGGTCCTAGCAGGCTTTATTATAGTTTTAGGCTTTTTATTTTTTTTTTATTTCAACAATTTATTACACAGAGTGCGAGGGCAGACTATGGTAGCTACATTGTAACTACATACAAGAGAAGTAGACTAACATGGTGATGTAAAAAGAGAGAGAAAAAGAAAAAAGAGAAGAGAATGAATCGAGACTAGACTAGGAAAAATATAAATCACTAGTTATAAGATCTACTTATAGCTGATAAAGAGATATTGTCATTAAAAGCGAATGCACTTGGATTAGCTACCAAGAACATGACAAAATAGCCTAAGGAGTCTCTTTTCAGATTCTAGTATCCATTAAACATACCACACTCATGAAGTATGTAGCATCTTGATTTGATAGGATATAATCTGCATAGATACTTAAATTTCTCCCTAGGGAAGAATCTAAGTCTATACTCGCCAATTAGAGCATGATTGGTTATTGCATGTAAAGCACATGCATACAAAGAGTTTAAGTGGCTAAAGACTTTGAGCCAAGACTCTTCTTTGGCATAAGAAGGTTCAATGATGTTGTTGTCATCATCGAGTAGGTCAAGAAATTGCTTCCCTTTGAGATCTAAAGCTTGGAATGTCATCTTCCAAATGTTTAGAATGTTATCACTTTCACTTTTCTTGCTAAAGTCCCATGAAGTTTTGTTGGGAAAGAGTGGAGTGGGATTAAAGGCCTTAGTTTCTTTGTTGACTGTTTTGTGAAGAGACCAGTTGAGATAACTGGGACACTCCCAGAATTCAATGAAGTTGTTTTGATGTTGAAGGAAGAACCATTGAAATTCAGCAAGTATGGCTACTAAATGAACTTGAAAGGGGTGTGAAGACAGGTCAAAGATTTTTCTGGCTGCATAAATGGAATCATAGTTTTAGGCTTTATTATCTAGTTTTATTTCTTGTATTTTTAAACTAATACATAAGCCATGAGTAGAGGAAAGTAAGAGGAAAGATCCCTATTCAAATATTCCTACTTAAGAGCAGTTTAACTTCTATTTTATTAAAATATATTCACTAAATTTTCCAAAGGAACTTGTTACACAGTGTAAGGCTCACTGCTTAGGAGTGTGTTAGCCAGGAAAAGCATTCATGAGTGGATGATACTTGTATAGTCCTTTTAATATCCTTTCTAATTTCATTCTTTTATATTTATAAGCCCTTATAGTGTTTTCATATATTCTTTTCTACTGTTATATTCTTGTTTCTATATCTTCTATTAGTTCCTAATATTGATAATGTCTCCTTTGAATTCTTTAGCATGCAGTTAAGGGCTAGTGTTGTATAGTTCTTGTTGTACTCTAGCATGATGTCTATTTTACTTGATTAATAGTATATAATATATATGGTCTTTAAGATAGACTAGGTTTAGTATAATGTAGACTATTAGTCTGGTATATATAAGATAAACAATTTTGTACTTGGAACTCTATTGAGTTCTCTTGTATTAATACAATATAAGGTTCATCTTTTACTCTTATACTGAAGCTTGAGTTGTAATATTAGAACTTGATTTCTTTTTCTAAGACTGTCAAGACGACAGAAAGTGGACTTAAATTTAATTATTTTCTTTCTCATTTTTATTTTCCTTTTGATTTATTTTTCATCTTTTCTATTTTTAGAACTCTGGGGTTAGGATTAGAAGTGATCAATCACATCAGTCACATTTGATGGTATGGTCACAACATTAATCATAGAACTTGAGGGAAAGTCATAGAAAGTTCTAGAACAAGTGATGTCATACAACATGGATACCACATGTTGACCTCATGTACTACACATGGTTGTTTAGGGTAGGGTGCACAGTAGTTAGCACAGACCATTGGTAGTAGTATATAAGGTAGACTAGTTTGTAAAGAGATCTCTATCAAGTTCTCTTGTATTACCCAATACAAGGTTACTTCTTAATCCAACTCTAAGGGTTTTGAGTTATAACAGAGACTGTCCAATACTAAACTTTCTCCTACTTACTCTCTATTCATTCTCAACTAAGAACAATACTATTCAAAGTCAAGAAGATAAGACTAGACTCTAGGTATAAGAAATTAGTAGTAGCTATCAGAAGATTGCTATGAATAATAGTGACTAGACTCAGACTACTATCTAAATATACTTATCATTTAAGTGGGTAGTATTATTGTAGTATACCTGTAAGATTTCAAGTAGTAGCTCTATACTGTAGTGTCTACTGATAACTTATATACTATTACAATCAAAGATAGTAAATTCTATTTTTTTTATTTTTTATTTTTTATTTCATTTTAATTTTAATTTAATTTAATCTTTTAGACTTAAGGTTAGGGGTTAGTATGACTGTCTCAAGTCATGGTCATATAATCACATGTCACAAAGAATATCATAGAAGATTCTAAAATCATGATATTATATAACATGTATTATATATGTTAATCTTAAGGAAAACACATAGCCTTTAAAGTAGGCTAAGCTTAGTATAGTACAGACCAACAGTCTAGTATATATAAGATAAACACTTTTGTACTTGAAACTTCATTGAGTTCTCTTGTATAATCTTTATACAATATTTTTTTCTTATCTTAAATACTTTGAGATTTGAATTATAATATATATTTAAATTAAGACAGTAGTCAGTAGTCAAGATAGTTAGTAGATGGTATGAGATGAAACAAAAGGGCCTACTAATATTTACAGAGATTGATTCAAGTTCAGAATATGATTTAGAGGAGGAAACCAGCACTGGCTCTAACTTATTTCAATATACATCCTTATCTCCCACCCTATTATCACAATCATTATTGATTTACTATCTTATTATTACAGCATAAGTTATTATAGTACAATTAGTCTAGAGTAGATAGTCTAACAGCAATAGAAACAAATAGCTGTCTTACAGATACTAATTTTTTAAGTAGAACTAGGAGAAGAAGAGGTAGTAGCAGTTCTCCAGCCTAATACAGAGCCAAAGATAGAAGTGGCTAAGCCACAAATTGTCAGAGTTAAAGATAATAGACTCTATTTTATTTTTATTTCCTTTTATTCTCCTATTTAAGATCTAGGGTTAGGGTTAGCATTAATGTTACATGTCATAGTCACAGTTACACAATCATGTACTACAAGGAACATTACAGAAGGTTTTAGAAAGATAATATCATATAGCATATTTAACATATGTTAATCTTAAGGTAAATATTAGTCATTTAGGATAGGCTAAAGTAGTAGAGCATGGACCAATAGTCTTAGGTATATAAGGTAGACAATTCTGTTCAGAGTTTTTTATTGAGCTCTCTTGTATTAACCCAATACAAGGTTCTTTTTCTGACTTTGCTCTATAAGTCTTAAGTTGTAACATAAATGTTCAGTAAGGAGACAGAAAAGATCTCAGATTTCTTAACAGCATGTAGGCTTTATATTAGGATAAGAATAAGGAATGTAGTAGTAAAAGAGCAGGTATAGTGGGTTTTGTCTTATGTATAGAGAGGATTAGCAGATATATAGAAGAAAAACATTATAGAGGATTTAGAAAGTAGAAATTTGAATTATGCAACAGTGGGAGAATTTTTATCAGATCTAAAAGAAGAATTCAGTAGAAGAGATGACAAGATAATAAAAGATGGTAGAATTAAAGAAGATAGAGCAAGAAAGCAAGACAATAGAAGAGTTTTATTACAATCACAAGACCTTAGAGTGGGTCAAGTAAAAGAACCTTGTATTAGGGTTAATATAAGAGAACTTGATAGAGAACTCTATACAAAATCATCTATCTTATATACCTAAAACTAATGGTCCATACTCTACTGTGTTAGCCTACTCTAAACAACCATATATTTGCCTTAAGGTCAATATGTATTAAACATACTATATAATGTTATTCTTTCCAGAATCTTTTACTACATTTCATTGTGACATTATGACCATGATAGTGTTTTGTGACTGTAACTGATGTGTAACACTGAGTTACACAATCTGACATTCTGTGATAGTAACATATAATATTATCTTAAACCTTAACCCTAAGTCCCAAAATAAAAAATTAAATTAAATTAAAATCAAAAATGAAGTGAAATAGAAATAAAATAAAATCTATTATCTTCAACTCTGACAAGTTTGTTCAGAAGATCAGAAAGATAATTAAAAAAAGTAGGTATGAAGAAAGACTATTAATTAAAGAGTTTCAAAGAGAAATAAATGGAATGATCAGGTAGAAACTCATGAAAGCAGAACATTCTTCTAGAAGCATTGAAAAATGGTATAAAAGAGCAATAAACTTGAATAGGCATTGGAGAGAAAGAAAGAGAGAAAAAGAGAGATTGAGAGGTAGGAAAGAAATAGAAACTTAAGTACCAAGGTAGAATATAGCAGAGACATAATAATAATAGCTGCTATAGCCTCAAGTTTAGCCAAGGAGGCAAGAGATTCCTCAATAGTGAGTACCAACAGAACCTGCTTCTATAGAGAAAGTAGAGAGAATAAATATAGTTATCATAAATTTACAACAATAGTAGGCAGTGTTCATGTCCAGACATGATCCATATGTAATAAAGATAGACTATAGCAGGACCTGTTATAACTATAAATATTTTGGACATTTGGTAAGAAATTGTGGAAACAGGGGAATTGTGGGATGAGAAAAAAGAGTTAATTATGAGAACAACAGGAATGATTGTAATTTAAATGGAGAAGAGAATCTAATAGTCCTTGATTAGGTTCTAGTATAAATAGGTTTGCAATGTTCTCTAAAGTAATAGAAAATACATTCTACTATAGCTTAGAAAATATGGATATATTGAGAGAAGTCACAGTGAAAATTGGGTTGGAAAGAATTAATATATAGAAAGGAGTGACAGTAGAAGCATTTTGAATAATGGATAAGAGATTTACTTAGTGTTGCCTTGAGTCTATTATGACTTGTGGTTGCCACAATACTAAAGCAGAGAAAGTTAGTGTGGTAAAAACAAAAGAAGAAAGAGAAAAGGAAAGAAGAGAGAAAGAAATGAGAAGGGAAAGAGCAGAAGGAGAAGGATAAAAATGAAAATAAAAAGAAAAAAAAGAAAAAACCAAAAAAGGTAAGGACAATAGAAGTGAAAAAGGTAGCAGAAAAGTGGAAGATTTGGGATGAGAAGGAGGAGGTAGCAAAATCTGAAGAAAAGGCCAAGAAATTATTTTCTCAAAGATTCTACAAGTGGATCCATATCTTTGTACTAAGAAAAGAGAAGGTTTATCCATTGTTTAGAGAAGAAAGAGAAGAGGTATATAAGTTTATTCAAGAACAATTAAGGAAATGGTACATTAGACCTTTGAAGTTGTCTCAAATAGTTTCTTTATTTTTTGTAGGAAAAAATACCAGTAAAAAGAGACTGGTTCAGAACTATATATATTTAAATAAATGGGCTATTAAAAATAACTAATAACTATCCTTTACCTTTAATTTCAGATATTATAGAGAATATTGGTACTAAGAAAGTATTTACAAAGTTGGACTTGAGATAGGACTATAATAATATATGGATAAAAGAGGAAGATGAGTGGAAGGTGGTATTCACAACTCCAGAGGGGTTGTTTGAACCTATAGTTATGTTCTTTGGACTAACCAACTCTCTAGCAATGTTTTAAACAATAATGAATAAGATTCTATAGAACTTGATTAACACTAGAGAAGTGGCAAGCTTCATTGATGATATAATTGTGGAAATGGAAGAAGAAGAGGGATATGATGAGGTAGTAGAAGAAGTGGTAAAATAGTTGGCAGAAAATAACTTATATATAAAACTAGAAAAATACAAGTAGAAGGTTAGAAAAGTAGGATTCTTGGGAGTGGTAATTGGACTTGAAGAGATGAAAATAGAGAAAGAAAAAGTGAAGGAAGTGTTGGATTGGCTAACCCTAAAGGAAGTCAAAGATATACAGAAGTTTCTAGAACTAGCTAATTACTATCAGTGGTTTATTAAAGATTTTGTGTCTATAGCCAGACTATTGTATGACTTGGTAAAAAAGAATCAGAAGTAGGATTGAATGAAAAGATAGAAGAAGAATCTTCAGAAATTGAAAGAGAATTTTATAAAAGAACTAGCATTAGCAATACCAAACTTAGATAAAAAAAAAATAAAGATGGAAGTAGATGTGTTAGACTATGTAATAGATGGTATACTATCTATAGAGTGTGATAATAGATGATGAGGTCTGTAGCTTTTTTCTCAAAATCTATAAATAAGATAGAGAAAAACTACAAAATTCATGATAAAGAGATGCTGGCAGTAATAAGGGTATTAGTGTTACAAACTCAAGTCCTTAGAGTAGAACAAGTAAATGAATCTATTGTAACAACCACTAGACCAGTGTCCAATAGTAGCACAAGCAATAAATCTCAAAGATGGATATCTAGTGGGGAACACGAGTTGTGTAATTCACAAGAGAACTTGACAGTGAACCACAACAGTATTCTACTAACTATTTATATAAACTATCTATAGTCCATGCTATGACTACGCATCTGCTGTACATCCTACCCTAATGTCCATGCCCTGTCCTCATGTCTATTACTAATCTACCTCATGTCCTATTACTCATCCATCATGCATCTACCTCAAGGCCAGCATGTTATAAGATAAAAGTATGGACAGACTTTAGTAAGAACAGATGATAGATAAGATAAGATATAGATAGTAGTTATATTATTAGTCTACAATGAGAGAAAAAATGCATGTGACTGGGAAGTCACATGACATGATGTCATAGGGCCTAGAGTGGTCTAGAGTAGTCTGGAAGAATCAGAAAGAGTCTAGAGATGGAGTGATGTCAAGGGATATGGTTTCTCATGGTGTACACATGGTGTATGTATGGACAATGGAGATTAAGAGTAGGGTTGAGGGTATGACATCAGGGCACATGTATACAACATGCTGGCCTTGAGATAGATACAAGGTGGATGAGTAATAAAACATGAGGTAGATTACTAATGGACATAAGGACAGAGCATGGACATTAGGGTAGAATGTACAGTTATAGCACAGACTATGGATAGATAATATAAATAGTCAGTAGAATACTGTTGTAGTTCCCTGTCGAGTTCTCTTGTGAATTACACAACTTGTGTTCTCTACTAGATATTCCTTCTGTGAGATTTATTGATTGTACTGCTATTGGATATTGATCTAGTAGTTACCACAACACAGCATGCCATATACATGTGCCCTGATGTCATACCCTCAACCCTACTCTTAATCTTTGTTGTCCATGTATGCACCATGTATATACCATGAAAAACCATATCCCTTGACATCACTCCATCTCTAGACTCTTCCTGATTCTTCCAGACTACTCTAGACTACTCTAGGCCCTATGACATCATGTCATATGACTTCCCAGTCACATGTCTTCTCTCTCTCATTGTAGACTAATAATATAACTATCTATAAATATCTCACTAAAGTCTGTCCACACTTTCTCATCTTATAACAAAACCTTATATTAGGTTAATACAAGAGAACTCAATAGAGAACTCTATACAGAAGTATCTACCTTATATACTAAATGATGGTGGTCTGTACTACTACTTTTCTAACCTATCCTAAAGTCTATGTACTTGCCTCAAGGTCAACATATGTAAGACACATTGTAATAACATCATCCTTCTAGAACCTTCTATATTCTTCTCTATGATCTTACAACTTGTGACCATTACCATGACTGTGTTATCTGATATGACTGATATGACAGTGTGATTGTGATGTCACTTTTAATCCTAACTCTAAGTTCAAAGTGGAAAAATAAATCAAAATAAAATGAAAAAAAGAAATATTAAATAAAAAAACTAGCATCCAAGTTTTGCATGTCTGACAATTGGAAAACTGGAGGCATTTGCTAGAAGGCACCAAGTTCAAGTTTGAGGTCTGGATAGACCACAAGAACTTAGAATATTTTATAAAGGTGCAAAAGTTGAACAGAAGACAAGCCTATTAAGCACTTTATTTATCAAGATTTGATTTTACTCTGAAGCATGGTCTAGAAACAAAAATGGAAAAAGCAGATAGACTTAGTAAAAGACCAGACTGGAAAGTAGATATAGAAAAGGACAACAAAAATCAGACTTTAATTAAAGAACAATGGTTTCATAGTTTAGTTAAAGTAGTAATAGAAGGACTTGAATAAATTGTTGTAAGGAAACAAATAGTAGATGAAAGAAGATTTGATGTTGGAAGAAGGAAAAGTATATGTGCTGAATAATGAAGAGTTAAGAGTAGAGATAATCTAGTTACATCATAATGTACCAATAGCTAGACATAGGAGAAAATAGAAGATAATGGTATTGGTAACAAGAAATTACTGATAGCAAGAAGTAACAAAAGATATGGAAAAATATGTAGATGGTTGTAATATGTGTTAGAGGATGAAGAATAGGACAGAGGCACCAGTGGAGAAGCTAAAGTTGAGTAAGATAAAGTTGAGTAAGATACTAGAGTATTATGATTCAATAATCTTAGAGTTAATTAGAGAAAGGAATTTTGTATTGGTTTACATAAGAGAACTTGATAGAGAGCTCTATACAAGATTGTCTACCTTATATACCTCAGACTACTAGTCTGTACACTACTGCTTTAGCCTACCCTAAATGACTATGTGTCTGCCTAAAGCTAACATGTATATAATATCTAGTATAATAACATTTCTTTCAGAACCTTTTACTGTTTTCCATCATGGCACATGATCATGTGACAGTGTGACCATGACCTGTGCCACCCTACTGATCCCTAACCATAGTTCTAAAAATAGAATAGACTAAAAAGAAAATAATATAGAGTCCAATCTTTGTATTTTTAACAGAGAAACTATGAATATATCTGATGGTGGATTTTATTACAAAGTTGTCATTAGTAGCTAGAAAGGATACAGTCCTAGTATTCTGTAGGTTGTCAAGAATAACATATTTTGTAGCAATAACAGAGAGAACATCAGTAAAAAGACTAGCAAGATTGTTTAGAGATAATGTATAGAAGTTATATAGGTTACCAAGTAGTATGGTATTGGATAGAAAACTATAGTTTGTAGCAGAGTTAACAAGAGAGCTTAACAAGATGTTGGAGGTTAAAACCAAGTTGTCAATATCCTTTTGCCCACAAACAAATAGGCAGACTGGATAAATGAACCAGAAGTTAGAACAATATTTCCAATTCTTTGTAAATCATAGATGAAAGAATTGGCTAGAATGGCTAGTAATGTTGTAAAAACCACTTGCCGGAACGGCACTCGTAGTTTGCTTACTTCAGCAAAGCTCTTAACTGACTATCTCGTAGTAGGGATTACAAGAGAACTGTCAGGCGCAGTTCACACCAGGGTGGAAGTCCGCAGGATGGACTCGGAGATGAGCAGACTTGTGGAATGACCTTGGCTTCAGCTTATGTGCTGCGCCGTCTGTCTGCCACGTGGTCACAACTTCAGATGAAGGAGAGGGAGTCCAAGTGGGAGTGAGTGCTGAATGGTGTGTTGCCATTGAACACTGGAGATCGAGTTCAATAAGAGTTTATCTTTGTCGATTATCAGACTAGCGAATTACAGTGTAACTACTAGTCTTATATACAAACTGATATGATAGGAGATGCTCGGGGTTTCAGTGGTAAAAACCCTTATTACCCCGAGTGGAAGTTTCAGTGTTGAGACACTGACAGGAGCAACTCCGTCATGGAAGACCGAGTTGAATAGGAGTATCTCCACCATGGAAGACAAAATATCCGGAGAGTTGCAGCACCGCCATGAGATGTGTTGTGAGAAAGGTGGCCGCCGTGGAAGGCGGGCTTGTAGGGTTCAGAGGCGGCATCACTGCGGGGATGTAGTTTTCCGGACAGGCGGACTTGTATATGACAAGAACTCGAC
>JAJOHK020001255.1:0-14695 GCA_022457215.2 Leucocoprinus gongylophorus | reverse complement strand
GGCGTTGATCAGCATTCAAGGATGATTTTATGGAGGCGTCCGGTAAAGGTGTTCGTGTGTGTACATATGGTAAACCATTGGCTGTTGCATAATATGAAGGTGGCTGAAAAATTGGGGATCGTGTATAACCAGCGAGTATCGACCGTCCTGATTTGGCTGAAGAAGGCATTTTTCAGAAGGAAAAAAGCTCGAATCAAGATCAGAGTGGACAATAAACATTTCCTGCGGCCATGAAGAATGAAAGGAAATTCTGGACTCGGCAGACGGTGTTTGAACTTTGTGGATCCTGTCACATTTGGTCTTGTTGGGTCATGATTGTGACTTCCATATCTCGACTAATCCAGCCTCAACCAGTTTCTCCTCAACCAGTTTCTCTCTCATGGCAACAACTTCCTTCAGCAGTAAACAGTGGCCCTAAGTAGGTAGAGGCAGCTATAAGGACAAAGTGTTCTTGCTACAACATAGGGGTTCTACATACCAAGCAATGGCAGTGAAATCTTCTTCCAGAGTACCACTTTCTCTTCCTGCCTCTCTGATTTCTACTACACTTCAGACTTTCTCTTCCATATGATCTTTTTTTTTTAAATGAACAATTTATAACGTGGGGTGCGAAGGCAGTCCACAGTAACTACTTTGTAGCTACAGTACATTGATGGGCAAACAGCATGACAAATGAAAAAGAAAATAAGAAAAAGAAAATAAGAAAAAGAAAAAGAAAGAAAGAAAAAGAAACAACTACTCCAAAGATAACAGGATTGCTACATTACTGTACTCTACCATTAGTGGAGTTCCTGTCATTTCCTACTGTGCCACTCCTTGTTGAAACAGTTGTACCAATAAGGACATTTGTTACTGTCTGCTTGGTGGTCATCTTTGTAGTTGATACTCTTGAATGAATGAGGGCAAGGCTCACTATCCTTTGTTGCAAGCCTTGGAGGATTTGACTTATCATTCTCTTTGTAACACCATGATTTTTCCCTGTAGTGCTTGGATTTGTGAAGACCATAGCATATAACATACCTGGTCACATGTAATCAACACCTAAGAGATGAATGGCCCTATTTCCAACAGTTCTTACACTGTGGAATGCCTGAGCTGACACTAGTACCATAGACAGTGGCAATGAATCTACCAATGTTGAAGTGATAGTTGATAATGCTTTTTGCTTTGAAACCTGATTGTTATGAACTTAAATCCTTTGAGTTGGATAAAAGCACAAACTCTTGTATTAGAGTAACACAAGAGAACTTGATAGAGAGCTTTTTACAAAATAGTCTACCTTATATACTCCTACAGATGGTCCATGCTAGTTACTGTGCACCCTACCCTAAATGACCATGTGTAAAGCATAAGGTCAACATGTGATGTCCATATTGTATGATATCACTTTGTTCCAGAACCTTCTACTTCCTTCTCTTGAGTCCTGTGATCAATGTTGTGACCACACCATCAGATGTGACTGATGTGACAGTATGACTGATCACTTCTAACCCTAACCCCAAAGTTCTAAAAATAAAAAAAATGAAAATAAATCAAAAATAAAATAAAATGAGAAAAGAAAATAAGGGAAAACTAAGTCTATGATCTTCAATCTTGACACTGATTGAGAATCCCAGATATCAACCCAAATAACAGCTGAATCAGAATTGGGAGAAGCCTTGTGTTACAATCTCAAGACCTTAGAGTAGATCAAGAAAAAGAACCTTGTATAGAGTTTACACAAGAGAACTTAATAAAGAACTTTGTAACAGAATTGTCTACCTTTTATACTAAACTATAATGGTCTATGCTACTACTTCTCTAGCCTACCCTAAAGACCATGTGTTTGCCTCAAGGCAAATATATGTAAGATATATTGCTATAACATCATCCTTCTATCTCCTTCTATCTTCTTCTCTGTGATCTTGTGACTTGTGACTATTACTGTTACTATATCATCTGATATGACTAATGTGTAACAGTATGATCATAACATCATTCTAACCCTAACCCTAAGTTCCCAAAATAAAAAATAAAGAAAAAGAAAATAGAAATGAGAAAATAAAATAAAATATTTAGAGTCTACCATCTTAAACCCTGATAACTTGATGATTTATGGCTTAGAGGAAAATTTGACATCTTTGAAGATATGCAACTCTTTGAGTACTTCTTTAACTAGTTGAGAAGTAATAGGTTTATTGGTATTTTTAGAAAAATATAGAAAGTCTAAAATCTTAAAATAAGATTTTGATTGTAGTAATTGAGAACTGCTATTTTTGATAGCTTTCTTGATGTCAGGCACAGTTCACACCGGGGTGGAAGTCCATAGAATAGACTCGGAGATGAGCAGACTTGTGGAACGACCTTGGCTTCAGCTTATGTACTGCGCCATGTGTCTGCCGCGTGGTCGCAACTTCAGATGAAGGAGGGAAAGTCTGAGTGGAAGTGAGTACTGATTGGTGTGTTGCCGTTGAACACTGGAGATCGAGTTCAATAAGAGTTTATCTCTGTCAATTATCAGACTAGCGAATTACAGTGTAACTACTAGTCTTATATACAAACTGATAATATAGGAGATGCTCGGGGTTTCAGTGGTAAAACCCCTATTGCCCCGAGTAGAGGTTTCAGTATTGAGACACTGACAGGAGTAACTCTGTTATAAAAGACTGAGTTGAATAGGAGTATCTCTGTCATGGAAGATGGAATACCTGGAGGGTTGCAGCACCGCCATGAGACGTGTTGCGAGAAAGGTGGCCACCGTGGAAGGCAGGCTTGTATGGTTCAGAGGTGGCATCACTGCAGGAATATAGTTTTCCGGACAGGTGGACTTGTATATAACACTTGATGGCTTTGTCTATGCAAAGAAAGTCAGCTATGTTATTTGAGTTGGCCTTTTTTAGATGCCTATTGATAGTTTTGATATGGAAGCTTGCATTATCAAGTTCACAAACAGTAAACTTAGTGTTTTCTCTATTTTACTTTTATTTTTATTTTTATTCCATTTTATTTTCTATTTTCTATTTTTAGAACAACTAGGGTTAGGACTGATTGGTCATGCTGTCACATCAGTCACAACCTGATGGCATAGTCACAAGACAGATCATAAGACTTGAGAGAATTTAGTAGAAGATTCAAGAACAAATGACATCATACAACATGGACACTACATGTTGGCCTCATGGACTACACATGGTTGTTTAAGGTAAGGTGCACAGTAGTTAGCACAGACCATCTGTAGGACTATATAAGGTAGACTAGTTTGTAGAAGAGTTCTCTATTGAGTTCTCTTGTGTTACTCAATACAAGAGTTGTTCTTCTGTCTCACTCTAAAGACTTAAGATCATAACATGCATTGCTTCCAATGATATTAGAGTTACTTTCACTTATAGGAACAATAACTTGCTTTCTCAAAGGTTCTTTGGTAGTTATTTTAATTTTAGGTTTGACTATACTCAATTTGTTGATGATGTTGTTGACCTCAGTGATTTTCTTGGAAGTTAAGGTTGGAAACATATCCTTGATGTTAATCTTTGAAGCCTGAGTATAAGACTTTTTAATTGTTGATTTAACCAAATTGATTTCCTTTGACTTGGATAAATTTTGAGGAGGGCTTGGTTTAAGACTAGTAAGTATTACTTTGTAGGTTCTGGTAAAGCATTCTGACATGTATTGTCAAATCAATTTGTTGTTGTTATCTGTGTTGAGTCTATCCTAGCCAGACTCATAGTTAATTAGATATCATGCTGTAATACCAATCTCTGCTAGATCAAGGAGGTTCTTTGTCAGTTTATCACCTAAGAGATATTGCTGGATAAATGTCCTTATCTGCATAAGGGAGCACATAATGTTTTGAGCACCATAGCTCTGGAATTTATTGATTCCAAGTAATAAGGTTGGAGCAAATATGCCATCCTAAAGATCTAGGTCAGTTGGTTAGTTGTTGGTACATAGAATCACTGAAGCAGCCAATATGGGCTTAATATTAGTATTAGAATCTTTGCTTTGAGAAACAGATATGTTTGAAGCAGCAAATTGGTTTGCTACTGACATATTGTTTCCTACTATTTGAATAAGAGGTTGAGGAAAAGAAGTCATGTTGACAGTCTTAGAGGTAGTCTTCATCTTTGAAGTTCTAGCCTTCTGCATCAGTAAGACTTGTTCAGCCTATGATAGGTCTTTGGGAGATTATAGGTCCACAGCCATGGCTGAGTCCTTAGCTATAGGAGAGATAGGATATACATCTCAACTATTAGTAGTAGGACTAGTGATAGGATCCTGGATACTGTCATCAGTCCAAGACTCCAATAGGGAGTTATTGTATAGTATAAAGAGCCCTTTCTTTTTTGAACTTAAAGTTTTGGATTTCATAGTATGTAGTACTCAATGTTATAAAGAATAGTGTATTTGCTAATTCACTACTAGGTACTACCATACAAGATAGTAGTATAAGTGAAAGAAGTGAAAATATTCCATATGATTTTTTATCTCTTTATTTTCAATACTATAAAATACTATAAGTCAAAACTTCTCTATCTTTAACAGCACTATCTTTTCATTGTCTTCTTTCTAACAAGAAGGTGCAAGTAAGATAGATAGTGAACAGATAGTACATGTAGTAGGCTGAAGCTCACACTGGAGCTCATGATAAGATAGTAAGCATGACTACAGGACTTCTACATTGAATACAAGCTTTAGAAAACTAACAACACAACAGATAACTATAACTATATAACAATAAAACTATAATATTGATTTGATTTTCTTATCTTTTTCTTTTTTTCTTGATTTTATATCTTTCTTTTCTTTTCTTTTATGGATGATAAAAAGGCATATGATTATTGTCATATGATATAAAAAGATCTAGAATAATGATGTCAGTAGGCATGGCTTATAGCTATAGCATGATATTCTTATAGTGAATTTATGTTATAACCTAAGCTTATATCAGGACTGCAGAAAGTGAACTTAGTTTCTTTTCATTTCATTTCTTTTTTCTACCTTTTTTCTCTATTTATTTTCCTTTTGTTCTATTTTTAGCACCTAGGGTTAGGGTTAGTGACAACATAGGTCACATGGCACAGAGAAGATTCTGGAAGAATGATGTCATACTATATGCAGACCTCCTGGCTAACACATGGTCATTTAGGGTAGGCTAGAAGTAGCTAGTATGAACCATGAGGATGCAGTATATAAAGGTAGCCTATTCTGTACAGAGTCCTCCATTGAGTTCTCTTGTGTAAACCCTATACAAGGTTGCTTTACTATCCAACCCTAAGGACTTTGATTCATAACAGCTCAAGCATTAGAGTAAAAGACATACTTGTGTATTAAGTGACACAAGAGAACTCAATAGAATTTCTACTACATAGTAGTCTACTTTGTTGTGAAGCACTCCACTTAGTAAGCACATAGTTTTAATTAGATGGTTGATAAAAAATTTTTATGTAGTTATGTTTGTCTCTAACAAAACTTGTTTTTCTTCATTACTCTATTTCAGCTCTCTATAGAAGTATACATCACAGGTAAATGGTTGTTAGTTGTCCACACTGTACCATGCTGCTATGCACTCTGTTCCTTCCAATAGATTATAGGCCCCAATTACCTTGATCTTTAGTTATTATCCCCTTAGGCTACTTTCTATCAATAAGAAGGACTTAACCAACTCTATTAGCAAGCTGACATCTTGTCACTCCTAGGCCTGTTATGAATTAAGCTGATTCTGAATCACTCCATGCCTACAGGATTCCCTTACATCTTATATGTGCTGATAGCTCATCACTGGTTGGGTTGAATATTTGTACTCTAGCTGGCTGTATTTGCTCCCTAACCCATGCTAATTATCTTTATTGATAGCAATGGCCAACTTTGTTACTACTTTCCTCAAACTTACTGACCCTGCTGACTATCCTTTCTGGAAAATTTGTGTTAAATCAACTCTTGCTCTCATTATCTACCTTGGAGCTGTCTTCACTGCTCATAACATGCTGAATGCTTTGGCACTCCCTCAGACCACTGATGTGGATGAGATAGCCAGAAAGAACTTCTTGGGCTCTCAAGCCTTAGCTGTTCTTAACTCTACCTTACCAGATAACTTATTAATATATGGCTAGCCTAATGTTGAGGCCCTTTGGGCTCATCTTCAGACTCTTGTGAGAATATCTGGTCCAGCTTCAATTTTTACTAATTACCAGAGAACAATCACATTTTAAATCTCCAGTAACCAGAACTCTACTCTTCAAATTGCTGAGCTTGATTCTCTTTATATGAGACTTTGTGGGAATGGCTGTAATGTCATCTTTGTTTTGAAAGCAATAACTCTCTTATCTACAATCTCTCACTTATGGAACTTTATTTCTACCTCTATCCTTTCCTCTAATCTTATCTGGAATGTTGTATATTCTGCTATTCAGGCAAAATTCTCTAGATGGACTAACACCACTAATATCACATGCCATTCTAGCATTCTACATGAGGATAAACTTCCTCAGTAAAAAAAGAACTCCCAGCAGCAACAGCAGTTGCAAAGTAAGAGCTATTTTCAGTAGCAAAAGAGAAAAGAAAAAATAAGTAAGGCAAAAAAGGTGGCAATGCTTACCAAGCAGATGAAATAAAAGACTAGAATGATGACAGTAGTGACATCTATCAGGCAGATAGTACTATTGTCTTTGCAAGCATGACCACTATCTTTTATCAATCCACTCTCTCCCTTCTAAGCCTTCAGTCATAGTCTCTTGACTTGCTGATCACCTTTCTGTAGTGCATACTTCTCAAAGTGGTTCTATTTGAGGATCTCAGGTACAAGCAAAAGTGTAAGCACTGAGATTTTATAAAAGCACTTGGAGAAGAAGTTCCCTAACCTATCTACTGAGGTCTCAATCTTTAAAATCATAGAACTGCCTACTGAAAATCTTTCTTCTATGGAGGTTAATCTACTTACAATTAGTAACTATTCTCAAAAGGTGGGTGTTATAAGACGAGAGTGTGGACAGACTTTGGCTAGGGTTAGGGTTAGCTGGACATATATAAGTATTATAATTATTAGTCTACAACGGACATAGGGTTAGGAGATAGGCACATGACCTAGAAGTCATGTGATAGAGTCTAGAGCGGTCTGGAAGGACTTAGGGTCTAGAAGGATCGGGAAGAGTCTAGAGATAGAGTTAGGGTTAGGAAATGACGTCAAGGGACATGGGTTCCTCATGGTGTACACATGGTGTGCACATGTACAGCGGAGATTAAAGGTATGACGTCAAGGCACATGTAGGAAGCATGGTGGCCTTATGGAAAACACATGTGGATGAGTAATGGACATGAGGTAGAAGCATGGTGGATGGACATGAGGTAGACACATTGTTGTAGCACGGACCACTTGTAAGTTATATAAATAGAGGAGCAATGCAGCAAGGGCTTCTTGTCGAGTTCTCTTGTAATTCACCACTCTTTACTTGATAGCCCTACTGAGAGCTTTGCTCGTTGTGAGATCATTTGTCCTTGAGTGACGAGTGGTTGCTACAACAGTGGGCAGATAATGATGATTATATAGTTTCTCTAAGAAGTAATGATGGGTATAAATCAGATAGTTGGACTCATGATAACCAGCTGTATATGTCTTTTCTCTCCCAAGTTGATGATTTACTGAATTCTTTGACTCAGTCCATCCAACCTTGTACTATTGTAGCTATTGTAATAGAGGACTCTATAGGGTCAAGTAGAGTTAATTATATATGCATAGCTTCAAGCCAAAATAGATTTATTCTGCCTGACTTGTTTATTGCTATGAATCTCTCAAAATGTGAAAGGACACTATGCTCTTTGTGTAGGAGTAAAAAAGCACCGTATGACAGCTTTTATAAAGATAAATAGTTCTTAGACTCTAGTGCCTCCACTCACTTTACTCTATTTAAGTCTGACTTTGTCAATATGACTCTGGGTAATTATGGCTGAGTTGAGACTGCAAACTTAAAGGCACCATTCTAATTGAACATGAAATCTTTGATCCTGAGAAAGGGGCTACCAAGGTTACTGTGTCAAAACTATGGCCAGTATATTGTGTCCCTAGTATGCAGATATATTTTTTCTCTACAAGACAAATTCTTTAGTCTGGATTGAGAGTGGAAGGTGGCAAAATTGGTTCCACTTTCTGTGATAAGTCTGGTGATGCTGTTCTATTAGCTACTTCTAATATTTGAGACAATATCCAGATTATAAGAACTCATATTCTCAAGCATAATATCCTCAATTCTGTGAGTCTTACAACAAAACACCTAGACTTTGAGACTTTGTATTGTAATTTTGGACATACCTCTGATGATGTCATGCATCATGTTCTTGACAATGTTGAAGATATAAAGAAGATCTGTTTTCCAACACAGAAATATGTCTGCTATAGTTGTACTCTTGGAAAAATACACTAATGTAGTTTTCCTGAGAATTCTATTTGCTCTAGTGAGTCTCTAAGATTAATTCACTTAGATTCCCTTGAGCTCTCCACCTTGTCTTATTCAAAGTACAAGTATGTAATCACATTCCTTAATGACTACTCCTTTTATTGCAACATTACTTTTCTGCACAAAAAGTCTGAAGCTCCAGAAGCAGTTAAGTTTATTTTCCAGATGTGGCCAAATACTACTTCTCATCCTGTGAAGAGGTTGCACACTAATAATAAGGGAGAATATTGTAATGTCAGAATTATAATTCTTTCTAAGAGAGCAAGGAGTTATTCATGAGATTAGTACTCCATATGTATACTAACAAAATAGTCATGCTAAATAATTAAACTGCACTTTGCTTGAAAAGGTGCAGTCAATGTGACTTGAAGTATGTCTACTAGATTTCTAGTAGAAGTTCATAATAGCAGCTACAGCTCATGTATACAATTGTATACCTATCAGATGTCTCAAGTAGAGAACATCTTAGGAGATCTTCTTGGAAAACAAACTGAAAACATTACACTTCCATGTCTTTGGCTATAGAGCCTATATGTTTCTCTCTATCAAAATTCATGCCAACAAACTCACACCACACTCTGAATTGATGATATTCATTGAATATGAGAACAATAGATACTGTTTCATGTACTATATACAAGAAAATATTATTTTTTGCTTCACACATGCCATCTTTGATAAGGGATTTTTTTCTAAATGTACTGACTCCTATGTAAAAGAGTGCAAATTATATGATAATTTATTGAACAAAATAAGTTCAGAGATAGAGTCATTAGTATCTGATCCCTCTAGAAAAGATAGGCCTGCTCTAGTACCCATTCTACATACATCCATTCCTCCTATTCAAAACAATCCTCCTACTTGTTTTTCTTCACCTTCTCTTCTTTATAAGCTTATATCTCCCCCACCTACCCCAAGGTTTAAAAAGCCTATAGTAGAGATTGAAGAGAATGATGATGTTGACTTTGATGTTGAGATGCAACCTGTCAAGATTGTTGACGATGGACTTGACTTTTATTTTTCACTTTTCATTTTATTTTATTTGTTTTGTTTTTCTTTTCTTTTTCTATTTTTAGAACAACTTGGGTTAGGGTTTATCAGTTACGCTGTCACATCAGTCACAAATTGATGGCGTACTCACAAGACTGATCACAGAACTTGGAAGAATAAAGTAGAAGGTTCTGGAACAAAGTGACGTTATATAGCATGGACAACATATGCTGGCCTCATGTCATGCTCATGGTCATTTAGGGTAGGGTGCACAGTAGCTAGCATGGACCAGGAGTAATAGTATATAAGGTAGACTACTTTGTATTAGGAACTCTATCGAGTTCTCTTGTGTTACTCAATACAAGAGTTAGTTCATTACTTAAACCCTTGAGCTTTGAATCATAACATAACCACCCAGCCCTCAATGATCTTTGCAATCTACTCTACAGATACCACAAGAAGATCCTGAATTGAAGAGATCTAAGCATTAAAATCAGATACTCTTCAAAGAAGAAAATATTTATGAAGAATGAGAATATTCTACTAATATCCTATAGAATTCTTTATGGTAGCCAAGAGAGATGTTTTATAATCCTAACATAGCTTGTAATAGGCATGAAAATGCTCATCAGGAATCATGAAGGATCTATCAGAATGTATGACATTTTTCTGATAACTTACTATCCAGAACAGTAAGAATAAATAGAGTTGATTATCCATATAACTCATCTGATAATATTATTGAGATAAATGGAATTCCATATAATATCCAATGGGAAGGCAAATACCCAATCATTATTAATAATGATGGAAGTAGAATGAATACTTTACCTTTTGTAGGTGAATCAGCTGAGCTAGCTATCACTAGCTACTTGGTATGCCTTGCAAGAGAAGAGAGAGTAAAGTAAATTTGTTTTTTAGCACAACATGCAGCAGAGTCTTGTCAAATTTCCAAAATCCTTGGAGATATCACTAGATTACTAGCTGACATTTAAAAAAAGTAGCTTGAGTCTTGTCTTGAAGAGCTGAAATCACTTAAAGATAGAAATCTCTATAAAGTTGTGGATCTCTCTAAGGAAAGGAAAGCAATTAAGAATTGCTGGGTTTTCAACATTAAGTCTGATAGTCATTATAAATCTTAAATTATTGCAAAAGAATTTTCTCAGGTTGAAGAAATTGACTTTGATAAGTTATTCTCTCTAGTTGTCTACTATGAGACAGTATGCATATTTCTGACTATTTCTGCTCTTAAAGATTGGAATATCCATAATGTTAATGTAAAAACTACTTACCTGTATGATGACCTAGATGAGGAAATCTATATAGAGCAGCCTGAAGGTTTTAGGCTATTTAGCAAAGAAAAGAAAGTCTGATGACTCTACAAAGCATTGTATGGTCTTAAGCAAGCTGGCTTATCTTGAAGGTAGACTATAACTAAGTCAATATCAGCACTAGGATTTAAATAATACAAATTTCATGCTAGTATGTATTATTTCATTAATAAAGAGACTAGAGAGCTTGTTATAGTAATTGTCTATGTTGATGATGTTTGTTTCATGGGTTCAAAAGATTCCCTGCTCCTCTTAAATTCAAAGCAAAAATTTATGACAAAATAGGAATGCTATGACTTTGGAAAAACTAAATATTTTCCTGGGATATCCATAAATTGTAACCACAAGGATCAAAAGATCTTTGTAGACCAGTTTGAGTACTTGAACAAAGTTCTAGTATGATTCAATGTAGTAACCAACCTAACAAGTACTCCACTCCCATTGGGCTATGTGTTTAAACCCAATAATAATTAGTGTGATTCCAATTTTCACCAAAAGTACCAGTAAATGGTTGGATCTCTAATATATCTGATGATTAGCTTATATCTTGACATAGGATTTGCTGTAGTTAAACTTGCTCAACAGATAGCAAATCTCTTAAATAAGCATTATTAAGCAGGATTTCACCTCTGTAAATACTTGCTTAATACTTGCAAGTATCAGATGGTCTATTATAGCTCATTCTGACTTAGATTGGGCACAAGATCTAGAATCACTGTCACAAACTTCATTTAGCATGTATCTCTACAACTAGTAGACTAATTTTCACAAACTAAGTTATACTGGAAAGTCCCAAATAATGGCTATCTGCATATATACAGGATGTACAAAAGCAATAACAAATAACTGAGACATCAGGCTATCAGTAACTATAAAAGTTTCATTGGCTATTATCTCATAAACAGCTGGACAGATTCATATAATTGAACTTGTGTTGGAAAGCACTCATCAAACTGTTTCTAATGATATATAGTATATTCCAAGTGATAAGTATTGATAGAGATACAAGCATATCAATGTAGTAACATAATTAGTTATCTTCTAAAATTAGCCTGACATTTGCTATGATAGATAACAGTCCCCATCAGGTACAAGTTTTGATCATGTGATAGAAATAGCTTGCATACAGACCATTACTATTTTATATAAATACTTTTATATCTGAGAATTAGACTTCAGACTTAACAACATCAATTTTCATCATTCTTTATTCTTTATCATCTGTATTGATCTTAATCATCATTGTTATCATTATTAAACTTCTGAATTACTCCTAAACCTCTAAGAGTGTACCCAAGGCTCAGATATCACAAATAAGTGAGTAGTTTATTTTGTGATAATCTGTCATATGCCAAGTCCACCTATCTGGAACAATACATCTGTCATGAGATGCTTTGGACACCAGTAATTTTTATTTTATTTTTCTGACTTTATAGGGATTTCTTTTTCTTTTTCTTTTTCTTTTTTCTTTTTCTTTTGGATGATGAAGAGGCATGTGACACTGTAGTTACATGACATGTCACATGATGTGACATTATAGGCCTAGAATATGGTGAAAGGATCTAGAAGATAATGTTAGGGCACATGTATACAATATGATGACCTTAAGGTGAACATGAGAATAGAGCATGGACATAAGGGCAGGGTTAATTATTAGTAGCACAGACCATATGGACTTTGTATAAATAGGACTCTAATAAAGAAGAGGCTCCTTGTTGAGTTCTCTTGTGAAATTTCCACATTATATCCATTTTAAGAGATTTACTCATTTGTGCTGTTATTTGTCATTGTGATAAGTGGTTGCCACAACAACATCCCTGTAGTACACTCCTTGTCAACAGCTAAATCTGAATAAAGCCCACCTTCCATAGTGGTGATACAATCATCTAGGTATTCTATCCTCCATGATGGAGATACTTCTATTCAACTTGGTCTTTCATGGCAGAGTTATTCCTGTTAGTGTTTCAATACTGAAACCCCAAGCATCTCCTATAGTAGGAACTTGTATATAAGACTAGTAGTTATACTGTAATTCAATAGTCTGATAGTCAATGAAGATAAACTCTCATTGAACTTAATCCCTAGTATTCAATAGTGATACACCAAATTAGCACCCACTCCCATCTTGGACTTCTTCCTATTATCTAAAGTTGTGACTATATAGCAGACAAATGGTACAGCACATAAGCTGAAGCCAAGGTCATTCCACAAGTCTGCACATCTCCAAGTCCATCTCATAGACTTTCACCTCTGGTGTGAACTGTGCTTGACATAATCATATAAATCTGTGACTGGCTACTTTACTCTAATAGCTTAAAAAATAGATGAGCTACTAGCAAAAGACAGTATCCCTGTCTTCAATTGAGGCTAAATACATAGCTCTCTCTGATTGTGGCTATCATCTTGCCTAGATATGAAGCTTTCTCAATGAGATTGGTTTTAATATTCCAACTTCTCATATTTATGGCAATAACCCTGGCTTACTTTTCTGAGGATCTAATCCTATACAAGAAAAGTACTCCAAACACATTGATATTCACTGTTACTATATAAGAGATCTAATTGAGGATGAACAAATTAAACTATATCACATTGATAGAAAAGAGAATCTAGCTGATATTCTGACTAAAAACCTTGGTCAAATTTTATTCAGTCATTTTTGTTTATTCCTTGGCCTAGAAATACTCTAAGTTCATCTGCTTCTGCTTCTATTGCTTTATAGCTAAAAGTGAGGGGAAGTATTGTAAAGCACTCCACTTAGTAAGCATATGGCCCACAATTAGTAGTCTTAATTAGATAGTTGATGTAAAATTTACACATAGGTTAAGCTCCTACCAATACTATTCATCTTTCCTTATTGCTCTCTTTTAGCTCTCCATTGAAGTATACACCACAGGTAAGTAGTTGCTAGTTGTCCATACTGCACCATGCTGCTATGCACTAGTTGTTCTAACAGATAAGCTTGCTAGCTTGATCTGCAACCTAGTACTCTATCTGCTCTCATGGATAACCACATCTATTTCTAGATTAAATTTCCACACTTGATCTGACCTCCTTCCACATGACTAACCACAGATATCTGTTTAAAGCAAGAACAGTGCTTGACACTGTACTCTTGCCCAGTTGCTCTGATAATGATCTTAGCTTTAGCTTATATGCTGCACTGCTACTTATTGCTTGGTTGTAATTGCAGACAATAAGAATGGAGTTGAGAATTATAAGTTCTGATAGAATAATAAGTGTGTTGCCATCAACACCAGAGTTTAGTGATAGAAGTAGTTGATTATCAGACTGAAGATTTACAGTACATCTAATAATGTCTATGAAATTTGGATATTCAAGTGAAGGTAGTCTAAGACTACTAGAGATTTCTCTACTTCAGATGAGATCAGTATCCCTACCTGCTCTACAAGATGGACAGATATCTAATCAGATTGATCTGCAATAAGACAGATAAAGGTCAGAGTTGATTAGGAGTAAAATCTGCTATGGAATACAGAGTTTGGTGGTGAGCGATCTGCTATGGAAGACATCAACACTCAGAGTTTGGACTTTGACAGGTCCACCAATCACATTCTGAAAGTCTCTAGAATGCCAACAATTCATATACCAGGAAAGTTGTTCAGCAATGTCATAAAAATGCAATCTTAGGAAGGTACATGTATGGATATATTTATAATTCCTCCTGTGTCAGGCTACCGCATTTGCCTAATTTTTCCCGTTTTGAGCTGATTTCGGCGTCGTATACATCTTCTTGCCAATGATGGCCCGTGCAGCACATGAAATGATAAGCAAGTCTGGATTACCAGCGTGACAGAAGTAGAGTGACACGTGTCAGCTGCTAAGAATGTGACCGTTGACGAATGCGCATTCGTTCCCGTCAACCTTCATCGTTTTCAGGATCTAATTTCTGTGGGTGAAATCTCCATGGAAGATTTTCCTTGGGAG
>JAJOHK020001254.1:0-14722 GCA_022457215.2 Leucocoprinus gongylophorus | reverse complement strand
AAATGATAGAATATGATCTACTTATGTGTAAATTTTACATTAACTACCTAATTAGTCAAATTATTGATTGTAATATGAATGTTTAGTAAGTGAAATGCTTTGCAACATTTCCTCTCACTTAAGACATCAGCTATTAAGTAATAGAAGTATAAGTCAATAAACTTAGAGTATTTTCAAGCCAAAATATAGATGGAAATAACTGAATAAGACTTGACCAAAAATTTTAGTTAATATATCAGTATAATTATTTTTCCTAATAATATGATATAGTTTAATTTGTTTGTTCTCAATTAAATCTCTTATATAGTGATAGCAAATATCAATGTATTTGGAGTGCTTTTCTTGTATATAATTAAATCTTTAGAAAAGTGAACTAAGACTATTATTATTGTAGCAACTACTTGCCGGAATAGCACTTGTAGTTTGCTTACTTCAGCAAAGCTCTAAACTGACTATCTTGTAGTGGAGATTACAAGAGAACTTGACAAGGAGCCCTCGCTGCATTGCTACCCTATTTATATAAGTTACAGATAGTCTATACTACAACAATGTATCTACCTCATGTCTACTCCGCAGTGATTGTGCAAGACTATGCATCCTACCCTAATATCCATATATCTTACATGTGGTAGCAATATGGTGTACATGCTCCCTGATGTCATTGTCTAGGCTCTTTTAGCCTCATAGACCTTTCTAGACTCTTTTAGGCCTATGACATTATATCACATAACTTTCAGATCACATGCCCTTCCTCTGTTGTAGACTAATAATAATACTAATATCTATATCTGTCCTCTATCCTAACCCTAACCCTAAAGTCTGTCTGCACTCTCATTTTATAACAATTACTATAGAGATAAAGAGTTAGAACATTAAAACTAATTTTATTAAGAAGATTTCTTGTCTAGATGAGTTGATAGCTACAATTAGAAAAAACTATATATTTAACCTCAGTTAAAGATAGAGCTATTATTTTTTATTAGCAACTCATCTAAGATATTACTTTACAAGCTATGAAAGTAAAGTAACCAATCATAGATTTACAAAACTCCAAATCTTGTGCTCAATCTGAGTTGGAGTATATTATAACAGACTTATTGCTAAGTCTGTCATAAACTATTTGATACTTGCAAGTGTTAAGCAAGTATTTATAGAGATATAACCTAGCTCAATAATATTCATTTAGAGGGTTTACCATCTGTTAAGCAAGCTTGACTACAGTGAATTTTATATTAAAATATAAGCCAATCATTAAATTAGAGATTTAACCAATTTTTTGATAGAAACTAGAGTTGTATTGCTTATTAATAGGTTTAATAGTCTAATAGTAGTGGAGTACTTGTTAGATTAGTTGCTATGTTAAAACATACTAAAACTTTGTTTAAGTATTTAAATTGATTTATAAAGATCTTTCAATTCTTACAATTATAACTTATACATATTCCAAGAAACTTTTTAGTTTCTAAGGTTATAATATTCTTATTTTGTCATGAATTTTTGCTTCAACTCTAAGAAAAGTAGGAAATATTTTAAACTTATAAAACAGACATTATTGATATAAACAATTGCTATAACAAACTCTCTAGTTTTTTTGTTAATAAAGTAGTATACACTAGTATTGGATATAAAATCCTATTTATTTCAATAATGTTATTACATAAGTTATATAAATAATCAACTCTATTTATTCTTATCATCTTGGATAGCAAATTATTAGGAAACCTTTATATATTCTTATATATTCTTTATAATTTCTGATAAGTATTTTCATGTTTATCATGTGTTATATTAAAGTTGGAAAACCTCTCTTGTCAAAGTTAAAAGTGGTGGACTCTATTTATTTTTATTCTCTTTTGATTTATTTTTATTTTTCTATTTTTAGACTTAGGGTTAGGGTTAGAGTGATGATATCATGCTGTCACAAATCTGTCACATCAGATCATTTGGTCACAGTAACAGTCACAGGTTACAAGATATATAAAAGAATATAAAAGTTCTGGAAGAATGATGTCATATAATATATATAATACATGCTGATCTTAAGGCAAACACATGGTCTTTAGGGTAGGCTAAAAGTAGTTAGCATGGACCATTAGGTTTTAGTATATAAGATAGATGATCCTGTACAAAGTTCTCTATCAAGTTCTCTTGTGTAAACCCTATACAAGGTTCTTTCTCTTAATCAACTCCAAGGTCTTAAGTTTGTAACATTAGAACTCAATTCCACTTCTTGAGACTGTCTAACACAGGACCTTCTCTAAAACTTACTCTCTTATCATCCTCAATGGAGAGCAATACCACTTTTCCATCAAGAAGAATAGCTAGGTCCTAGGTTTAAAGGGTATATCAACTAGGAGAGAGAATCCTAGTTGTTTGTGTGTACTAAAGCCCACTAGTGCATTTCAAATGTAACACCCTTTTGTGGACATGATCAATACTTTTTTCAACTATAAGCTTTGTGCTTCATCTCTACTTGTGAGGTGTCTATGTAGAAGAACAGCAGGCATTCTTAAGATCTTGCTTAGAGTAGAATAGTCTTCTTAGACCAAAATCATATACTCTTTTTGTAGCTAGAAAAAGTAGTCAGTAGATGGTGTAAGCAGGACAAGAAGAAGGCCTGCTATCATCTACTAAGATTTTGTTAACAGAATACAAATTAGAGAGTAAAACCAGCATAGGTTCTGCTCTTCTACTATATAACTCAACAACATCACCACTACCACCAACTTTACCCCCCACTTTACAATACAATGAGTCAACACAACTTACATGCTATTATCCAACAACAACAAGAACAGCTGGCTGCAATACAGGTGCAGTTACAGGCTCTGATTGCAGGAGAAGCGGTAGCAGAAAGAGGAGTAGAAGGGTCCCATGCAAGATCCCACATGGAGGTGGCTAGACCATCAATTTTTAGTGGAGAAGCAGGAAAAGTAAAAGGATTTATCATGGCATGCAAGTTGTATCTAAGGATGAAAATGAGGGAGGCCCCACTGGAAGAACAAATTCAGTAGATTTTGTCATATGTACAAGGAGAGTCAGCAGATGTTTGGAAAGAAAACATGTTGGAAGATCTGAAAGAAGGAATATTAGAATATGAAACAGTGGGGGAATTTTTTGCAGATATAAGAAAGGAATTCAGAAAAAGAGACAAAGAAGCAGTAAAAGCAGTAGAATTGAGGAGGATGGAACAGGAAAGAAGAACAATAGAAGAATATGTACAAGAATTTCAGAGAGCAGCAAGGGGCAGTGGATATGAGGGAAGACTTTTAGTAGAAGAGTTTAAAAGAAGAATAAGCAGAGTGATAAGAAAGAAGCTAATAGAGGCAGAAAGGCCTCCAACAAATATTGAACAGTGGTATGAACATACCACTAACTTAGACAGACATTGGAGAGAGAGTAGAAAAGAAAAGGAAATGTTAAAGAGAAGATGGAAACATGGTGGATCAGCCCCAAAACAGCAACAGACAATGCTATAACTACAAGTGTGGCAGAGGAGGTAGGAAATGCCTCCTCAGCAGGTAACAACAGAGCCTGCTCTGATGAAGGGAGTAGAAAGGACAGATGCAGTAATGGTGCACCTTCAATAGAGGAAGGTTTGCTCAACAAAACCCATATGCTATGAAGGTGAACAGGAGTAATAGAAATTGTTACAACCATGGAGGTTTTGGACATTTAGCAAGACATTGTAGAAATAGGGGAACAGAAAACAGAATTGGGAAGGGAAGAAGACTAGAATATGGAGAACAGAGGAGAGAGAAAGGAGGACAAAGTAATTTAAATGAGGAAGGAGATCTAATAGTCTTCAATTAGATTCTAGTAATAGGTTTATAATGCTCACAAGAGCAATAAATAATATATCTTGTTGCAACCTGAATAATGAAGACATGCTAAGAGAAGTAACAGTGAAGATTGGACTAGAGAGGATAGATACATAGAAAAGGATTACAGTGGAAGCATTGTTGGATAGTGGTATGACAGGATTGGTGATGAGTTTGGAGTTTACAAGGAAGCAGGGATTTAAACTAAAAAAATCAAAAGACCTATTTATATAAGAAATGTGGATAGAATGCTGAATAAGAAGGGGCTAATAGAAAATATAGTGGAGATTAATATATACTATCAAGAACACAGAGAAAGAACAGAGATCAATGTGATAGGGAGACAGAAGTGGAATGTGATTTTGAAAATATCATAGCTAGCTCGCCACAACTCTGAAATTGATTGGAGAGCAGAAGAAGTTAAGATGACAAGATGTTCTAAAGAATGTGGAAAACAGTAGAAACCAAAGTAGGAGAAACCAGGATGGCAGAAGCAGAGGGAAGAAGAAAAGAAAGAAAAAGCAGGAAAGAAAAGGGAAGAAAAGGCAGAAAAACAAAAGAAGTAGAAGAAAGCAAAAACAATGGATATAAAGAGAGTAGCTGAAGAGTGGGAAATTTGGGATAAGGAGGAAGAAGCAGCAAAATTGGAAGCAGAGGCCAAGAAGTTGGTTCCAGAAAAGTTCTATAAGTGGATTAAAGTCTTTGGCAAGAAACAGTCAGAATAAATGTCCATAAGGAAGATTTAGGATTATACTATTGATATAAAGGAAGGATTTATGCTGAGAAAGGGGAAGGTATATTCATTGTCAAGAGAAGAGAGAGGAAGTATGGGAATTCATCAAGAAATAGTTAAGAAAAGAGTATATCAGGCTCTTGAAGTTGCTTCAAACAATGCTGGTGTTCTTTGTAGAGAAAAAGGATGAAAAGAAGAGAATGGTGCAAGATTATCAGTATCTTAATGAGTGGATGGTAAAGAATAATTACCCATTATCACTCATTTTGGACATAATCAAAAATATTAACACTAAGAAGATGTTCATGAAGATGGATCTGAGGTGGGGATATAATAACATGAGGATCAAGAAAAAAGATGAGTAGAAGGCAGTGTTTACAACTCCCAAGGGGTCATTTAAACCCACTGTCATGTTCTTTGGGTTAACAAATTCACCAGCTATATTCTAGGCCATGATGAATAAATTACTAAGAGATCTGATAAATACAGGAAAAGTGGTGGCATTTATTGATGATGTGATAGTAGCAATAGAAGACAAAGAAGGGCATAATGAATTGGTAGCAGAGATAGTGAAGAGGTTGGAAGAAAATTATTTGTATGTAAAACCAGAGAAGTGTAAGTGGAAGGTAAGAGAAGTAGAATTTCTGGGAGTGGTAATTGGACCAGAAGGGGTTAAGATGGAGAAAGAGAAGGTGAAAGGGATTTTAGATTGGCTGACACTGAAGTGTGTCAAAGATGTTCAGAAATTTTTGGGGCTAGCAAATTACTATTGCCAGTTTATCCAGAGCTTTGTATCTATAGCTAGACTCTTATACAATATAGTAAGAAAAGATCAGAAGTAGGAGTAGATGGAAAAATAAAAAGAAGTATTTAGAGAGTTGAAAGAAAAATTCACAAAAGAACTAGTGTTAGCAGTACCAGATTTGGATAAAAAAAATGAGGATGGAAGTAGATGTGTCAGATTATACAACAAAAGGTATATTATCTATGGAGTTTCATAATAAGAAAATGTTGGCAGTGATAAGGAGGTTGGAAAACTGAAGGTATCTATTAGAGAGCACAAGGTTCAAGTTCAAGGTTTGAACAGACTATAAGAATTTAGAATATTTCATGAAAGTGTGGAAGTTGAACCAAAGACAAGCTTGCTAGGCTTTATATCTGTCAAGGTTTGATTTTACTTTAAAACATGTACCAGGCACAAAAATAAAAAAAGTGGACGGACTTAGTAGGAGACCAGACTGAAAAATAGGAATAGAAAATGATAATAATAATCAGACTTTAATTAAAGAACAATGGATTCATAGTCTAACAGAAGTAGTAATAGAAGGACCTAAAGTAGATATAGTAGAAAAAATAAAAAAAGCTAGGAGTAAGCATAAGGAAGTAGTTAAAGTAGTAAAGAAGATGAAAAAGGCAAAAGTGAAGGTATTATAAGGAGATGAGTGGCAGATAGAGGGAGATTTAGTATTGAAAGAGAGAAAGATATATGTACCAAAAGATAGAGAGTTAAGGGCAGAAATAATTTGGTTGCATCATGATATACCAGTAGTAGGATATGTAGGTAGATGGAAGACAACAGAATTGGTCACTAGGAATTATTGGTGGCCAGAAGTGATAAGGGATATAGCAAGATATATAGAGGGATATGATATGTATCAAAGAATGAAAAATAAAATGGAAGAAGTAACAGAAAAGTTGAAGTTGAATGAGATGTCAAAGAAGCTATGAATACATCTGACAGTGGACTTTATCACAAAGTTGTTATTAGTAGCTGGGAAAGATGCAATCCTGGTAGTTTGCAATAGGTTGTTCAAAATGACACATTTTGTGGTGATGACAGAAGAAATATCAGTGGAAGGGTTAACAAGGTTATTTAGAGATAATATATGGAAGTTGCATGGGTTGCTAGAGAGTATGATATCAGATAGAAGACCACAGTTTATAGCAGAGTTGACTAAGAAACTAAATAGAATGTTAGAGATTGAGATGAAGTTGTCAATAGCCTTCCATCCACAGACAGATAGGCAAACTGAGCAAATAAACCAGGAGTTGAAACAGTATTTTTGGTTCTTTGTAGACCATAGGCAAAAGAATTGTCCAGAATGGCTGATATTAGTAGAATTCATGATTAACAATAAGATACATTTGGCAACAAATATTTCTCTATTTATGGCAAACTATGGAAGAGAGTTGAGGATGGGAGCTAATATTAGGAAAAAAGTAAAAGTAAAAAAAGCAACAGAGTTTGTGGAAAGAATGAAGAAGATATAGGAAGAAGCAGAGTGTTGTAGTAACCACTCACCGGAATGGCACTCGTAGTTTGCTTACTTCAGCAAAGCTCTCAATAGGCTATCTAGTAGTGGGAATTACAAGAGAACTCGACAAGGAGCCCTCACTATATTATCCACTATATATATACATGGCTCCTGGTCCGTACTACAACAATATCTATCTAGCTCTTAAGTCCATGCGTCATACCTTTAATCTCCGCTGTACATGTGCATACTATGTGTACACCATGAGGAACCCATGTCTCTTGACGTCACTCCTAATCCTAACTCCTTCTAGACTCTTCCTGATCCTTCCAGACCACTCTAGACTTCTATCACATGACTTCCTAGTCATGGGCTCTTCCTCTGTTGTAGACTAATAATTAACTACTGTCCTATATCTGTCTTAACCCTAACCCTACCTAAAGTCTGTCCACACTCTCGTCTTATAACACAGAGGCAGTATTGAAGAAAGCACAAGAAAATATGAAAAGGCAAGCAGATAAGGAAAGAAAGGAGAGTGAAGAGTGGAAGAAGGAAGATAGAGTAATGTTAAGTATGAAGGACTTGGCATTCAAAGAGAGGCCAGCAAGGAAACTAGTAAATCAATATATAGGTCTATATACTATTAAGGAGATGATATTCACCAATGCAGTCAAATTATAACTATTAATCTCAATGAGGATCCATCCAGTTGTGAATATCAGTCAGATAATATGATATAAGGAGCAAGTAGAGGAGTAGAAAAAAGAAGAGACAAAACCAATTGAAGTAGAAAGAGTCAAAGAATAGAAGGTAGAAAAAATTTTAAACAAAAGAAAAATAAGAGGAATAGAGAAGTATTTAGTATGCTGGAAGAAGTTTACAGCAGAACATGACATATAGGAAAGAGAAGAGAATCTAGGAGATGCAAGGGAAGTAATAGAGGAATTTGAGGGAAGAATGAGTGTAGAAGTAAGAAGGCAAGAAAAGTTGAACAGGATAGAGAAAAAGAACTTTAGAAGAGAGGAGTTATCAGGAAAGTACATGACAAAGATGTTGTATGGGTGAAATGATGGAAAGTTTGAGGAAGAATATCTGAGAAAGTTGGAGAGGAATTGACAAAAATGGAAGTCAGTTTCTCTAAAGGAAAAACTTTGAAGAGGGGTAATATTAAAGTTGAAAGCAGTGGACTCTATTTATTTTCATTTTCCTTTTTTCCTTTTTCTATTTTTAGAACTTAGGGTTAGGGTTAGAGTAATTATATCATGCTGTCACAAATCTGTCACATCAGATCACTTGGTCACAGTAACAGTCACAGGTTACAAGATATATAAAAGAATATAGAAGATTCTGGAAGGATGATGTCATACAATATGTATAACACATGTTGACCTTAAGGCAAACACATGGTCTTTAGGGTAGGCTAAAAGTAGTTAGTATGGACTATTAGGTTTTAGTATATAAGGTAGATGATCCTGTACAAAGCTCTCTATCAAGTTCTCTTATATAAACCCTATACAAGATTCTTTCTCTTGATCAACTTTAAGGTCTTGAGTTTGTAACATCTCTTTTAGTTGTTATAAAGAATTATATAGAATACTGGTAGAATGAGAATATTCTCTATAAATATTTTATTTTTTAAAGACTATTTAAGTTTGATACTTGGATTTCCTTAATTCAAAAATTTCTTATAGTGTCTACAAAATAGGTTGTAAGGATTGTTAAGGGCTAAAAAGTTATATTTGAATATCAGAGTTAACATTATTAATCTCTATAATCTCTACTATAAACTTTTTAGATACTGAGAAAGATGTAAGAGATAAAGACTTACAGAAAGAGAAAGTAAAAGAAAATAAAAAGAAGAATTGTTTTGAATAAGAAAAATAAATATATATGGAATGGGTACTGGAGTAAGTCTATTTTTATTAGAAGGTCCAGATACTAATAACTTTATTTCTAGACTTATTTTGTTCAATAACTTATATTTTGTTACATAAGAGTCAGTGTATTTAGTATAGTATACAAAGTAATAGCTATTATTCTTATATCTAATAAATGTTATTAATTCAGAACATAGTATAAATTTATTGGCATAAACTTCATTAGAGAGGTATATATATGCTTTATAATCAAAAACACAAAGGTGTAATGATTTGAACTCATTACTCAAGAAGATCTCCCAAGATATTTTCTATTTAAGATATTTATCAAGTATATATATAATTGTATATATGAGTTGTAGCTATAATAGCAAACTTCTATCCAAAATCTAGTAAGCATGCTTCAAGTTACATTGATTATATCTTTTCAAGTAATATGATGATCATTTTGTTGGTATATGTGTGGAGTACTGGTCTCATAGATAATTTCTTATTCTTTTAAAAAAATTGTAATTTTAACATTACATATTCTTTTTTATTATCAGTGTGTAATTTCTTTATAAAATAGAAAGTTATATTTGATTACATCCAGAAAATTGACTTAATTGCTTTTGTAACTTTAAATTTTTTATATAGAAAAGCAATATTATTAGAGTATTAGACATAGTTCACACTTGAAAATGAAAGTCTGCAGAGTTGGCTCAGAAATGCACAGAGTATAGAAGATCCATGTGATAAGCTTAGTAATGTGAACTTGTTAGAACAACCTTGGTCTCAACTTATATATTGTGTCTTCTATAAATTACATAGTCACAATTTCAGAAAATAGTCTTGTAAGGAGTTATAAAAAGAGAAGTAAAGTGCATTGCTATTAACATCAGAGATTTAGTATCAACTTTAGTTGATTATCAGGCTAAACATTACAAAGTAATCACTAGTCTTAAATACATAAAGTAGCAAGAAGAAGTAATTAAAACAGATCTTCAAGTGAATATTTCATACTAAATAGGAGTTTAGATTGAAAAGAAGAAAACTCCATATAAAGTCTAAGTAGTTTTGTAGAGTTTGAAAGATGGCCATGGATTTTGACTCAAATAAAGCCAAATAACCATAAAGATTTGATATTGTATTAAAGTTGGACATGTTTCAGATATATTTCAGAGTTTGGAATATAATATAGAGTTAAAAATAGTAGACTTTGTTTTTTTCTTTTTATTTCTTCTTATTTTTATTTTTTATTTATTTTTCTATTACAAAAACTGTTATATGATATTATATATTAGTTACACATGTTATTTTCATAGTCACATAATTATATATTATATAGAAAAATATAAAAAGTTTCTGAACAATGACATCATACAATATATTTATTATATATTAATCTAATAGATAATGCATGATCTTTAGAATAAGTTATATTGGGAATGAGATAGCATAGTGGAAAAGCCTTCTATTTATATGTATTATACTTAGGTCAGATGCAGTTTACACTAGGAGATAAAAGTCTATGGAGTTAACTCAGAAATATATAGAGTATATAACTCTATAGAAAGAGCTTAGTGATGTGGACTTGTAAAATAACCTTGGCTTCAGCTTATATACTACATTATCTATCTACCACATGATCATAACTTCAGAGGAATAAATGAAGTCCAAAATAGAAGTAAGTACTAATTAGGTATGTTACTATTGAATACCAGTGATTAATTTTAATAAGAGTTATCTTTATCAATTATCAGACTAGTGAATTATAGTATAACTACTAGTTTTATATATAAGTTAGATATATAGAAAATACTTAGAGTTTTAGTATATTGTTCTAAGTAGAGGTTTTAGTAATGAGATACTAATAGAAGTAAGATAAAAGAACTCTGCCATAGAAAACCAAGTTTGTTAGAAGTATTCCAGTCATAGAAGACTAGATATCTAAATTATTGTATCATAGCTATAAAAATGTGTTGTAAGAAAATAAACTTGTTTTATATATATTGAAATAATAGCATTATTACAGAAATGTATCTTCTAAATAGGTAGACTTGATATATGATAGCTTACCTCTAACCTACTTGAGATTGTGGTTTGATTTTACAGTAATATCTTATAGTAAACAATTATATAAAGGTTGTGGTTTGATCTTGTAGTAATTCCTTTTATAGACATAAACTACTACTAAGTCCTATGTAATAAATTAATAATATTTTAAAAAATTTAAAAATAGATTATATATAGTACTATACAGACTACTAGCTTAGCATATATAAGATAAATTCTTTACACTTGAAACTCTATTGATTTCTCTTATATTAATCCAATACAAGATTTATTTTTTATTTTTACACTTGAGCTTGAGTTGTAACAAATATTACAATAGAAGAAATAGTCATTAAGAAATATAATTACATACTTGTACTTTGAGTAAGATAAGGTGAAGAGCTCAAAGAGATCTGAGTAAATCAATTCTAGAGGCTTACTAGAGTAAATAGAGTTCTTAGAAAAACAATATTAATATATCTTTTTAAGAGTATAACTATAACAGATATATTTTTATATTAGGAAATAAATTTTCTTTTCAAAGTCCAAGTATCTTATATTTAAGAATATGAGTCTTCATAATCTGAATATTACTTTAAAGGTTAGAAGTAGCTAATAGAACATCACTAGACTTATCATAGAAATTAGAACTACTTTTATTATATACTAACCATAGTTTGGATACAGTAACTTTAGTAATCTCTTTTTCAGAATCAAAGATTTTATATTCAATCAAAATAGTGCCAAAAGTAACCATAAATAATAGTACTTTTAAGTTTGTAATCTCAACATGACCATAATTATCTAGAGTTATATTGATAAAGTCAAACTAAAATAGGGTAAAGTGAGTAGAGACATTAGAGTCTAAGAACTTTTTATCTTCATAAAAGCTGCTATAAGGTACTTTTTTACTCTTATACAAAAAACATAATATTTTTTCACATCTAAAGAGATTTACAGCAATAGGCAAGTTAGGCAAGGCAAATTTGCTTTAACTTAGAGCTATATATATATAATCAATTCTACTTAAAACTGTAAAGTCTTTTATTACAGCTATTATGTTGATGTAGATAATTACATTATCATATTTAAGAATAGTTTGCATAAATTGAGTAGACTGAGTTAAAGAATTCAGTAAATTATTAATTTATAAGAAAAGTAAAATATCATAATTATTCCTATAAATTTTCATGTAAAAAGAATTAAACTCAGTAATCTAGAAAACAGAGTTCTAATTGTTGGAGATTTGGAATATAATTATTCTCTAATAGTTAGTAAAGACCAATGCTGGATCAAACATTTCTATAAAGGTTTACAAGTAAGTCCAAAAAGCCTTAATATTAGGCTAGCTATATATTAACAAATTATTTAGCAAAGTATAATTAAGAACAACTAAAGTTCAAAAGCTAGAGAAAAGATGATATAATGGAAGAGCCTCTTATCCATGTGTATTATATCTATCTCAAACCTACTTAAGGTTATAGGTTCAATTCCTTAGTAGTCTTTTATGTTGGATAACTGCATAAAAAGGTTAGAGTATTGATACTTTATATATAATTCCTCCTGTAGGCATAGACTGCCATTATACTCTATATAATAAATTGTTAACTTAAAAAAACAAAGTTTGGTAACTTAGAAAGTTTCTCTTAGTTATCCCATCTATATTAAGAAAGTGCTAAAATATTTAACATATTTTTAGTAGTGAGAATAGTACCAGAATAAGTAATGAAAGTGAGATTTAATTTAATATGAATGGATTTCTTAAAAAGAGTAGTCAGTAAAGCCAGTAAGCTTAGAGAAAGTAGTAACAAAGTTGGTTATTACTATTAATAAAGATAATTAGTATGAATTAAAAGGCAAATACAGCCAGTAGAGTATAAATGTTCAATCTAACTAGTGATAACCCATTAATATATGTAAGATATAAGGGAATCTTATAAATATAAAGAAATTTAAGATTAGCTCAATCTATAACAGGCTTAAAAGTAACAAGATATCAGCTTACTATCAAAGTTAGTTAAATAGCCTGAAAAAGCACTAACTAGAGATCAAGATAACTGGGGTCCATAACTTGTTAGAAAGAACAGAATATACAGCAGCATAGTACAGTATAGATAACTAATAACTACTTACCAATAATAAGTTTTATAATGAAGAGCTAAGAAGTATAAGCAACAAGATAAGATAATAGTATATAATCTACCTATGTGTAAATTTTTATATCAACTACCTAATTAGTTAAATTATTGATTGTAGTACAAATGCTTAGTAAGTAAAATGCTTTGCAATATCTTAATCAGACAAATAGATAGAGTAGGTTAACTAAAAACTTAACCAGTATCTCTAGCTATTTATGAATAAGAAGCAAAGTAACTGGTAAATCATATGACCTCCTATTTCTAGCAGAGTTCTAGTATAGCAATTATGTACATACATCTACTCAGAAACCTCTATTTCTATTTAATACTAGCTATTTCTCAAGAATGAGCTTTAAGCTATACTAACAAGAATTAAAGATAAAAGGTATTACAAGGTTTACAAAAGTATTAACAATGTACCTTTGTCTTTGGTTTTTATTCTAGTAACAAGTTTCTTAATACTTTGGACATTTACACTATCTGTTCCTCTATAAAGCTTTCTTACTGCTACCTCAGTTCTTATATAGTAGAAAAGCAAGTTGGGCCTATATCATACTATCTAAAACTTTTACCAGTATTGCAGAGATTATACTCTATCTTTAATATCATTAAACTGACTACTATCTCTGAGAATCCAATATCTGGCAAATATTCCAGCTCTCTACTAAACTTCATTATTATTGATAGAAAGAGAAAAAATAGGAGATTGAAAAGATCTTAAACAACCACTGATATTATAAAAGATACTAATATCTGATTAAGTGAAAGAGTTTTGGCCTAGAAGAAAATTCTTAGGAGAATGTATTAAATATATTCATACTAGATCAAGTTGCAGAGAATCAACTACTTGTTATATAACTGTAATTTTAAATAGAGTTAAAGTTTGAAAGTATTTAAGAAAAGAAGTAGATTATTAAGATTCAATTATCAGACTTAGAGAAAATACAGAGTATCTACTAGTTCTTAATGCTAAGTACTACAATCAGAACTGTAGCTAAGATGATAGTAGATAGGAGATAACTAAGAGAATATTATAAAAATGATCTCTAGATAATGTAATAATTTAAAGTTTAAGTAATGAGTTATTAGACAATGAAACATGGAAACTTGATCTGTATACAGATACAGATCATGTCTAAGACAAGTAGAAGATCTTATTTATTTTCTTTTATTTATTTATACCAAGTATTTGTAAAAAGATAATCACATACTATAATAATGCAATATATTACATTAATGTGATATTGCTGAAACATGTGACCACGGTCAAATAATATTAAAAGTAGTAGAAATTTCTAGTAATTATTATATTATAGACTTTATTTCACTATCTCAATTTCTGAGCTCTATAGTTTATTTAAGTGAGTTCTAAACTATCAATTTTAAACTTATACTATTTGCTTTGAATTGTAATCATCTAAAAGAAGGAATAAATATAAGAAAATCTAACTTTTTTGTACTTCTTCCAATACTGAACTCTACTACAAAGTTTATAATATTGATCTAGCCATTTTAAACATTAAACTCTACTAATAATCTTATAGTATTTGTTATAACAACTTGGCTACACTTGTACTTTTTTAATATTTTATTTTTATTTTTATTGTCAATAATTTATTACATGGGATATAATACCTGTAGGAGAAATTATATATGGAGTATCATACTCTAACCTTTTAATACAATTATCCAATACAAGAAATTACTAAGAAATCAAATATGTAATCTCAAGTAGGTTCTATCAACTGCCATCACTCTTAAATTATTGTTTTATATTCTCTACTCTTTTAAATAACCTTTTAAATATTTTTATTAGAGTTTCTAGCTATCTGGTTGCTATTATTCTTTAATTACCTCAGCACTA
>JAJOHK020001253.1:0-14725 GCA_022457215.2 Leucocoprinus gongylophorus | reverse complement strand
GCGTTGGTTTGTTGGAAAAGAGAGTCTACTTTATCTGCCTGTGGTTGCGTATGCAAGGAACCTGCAGACGCCTCATCGTTTCAGTGACTTGTCATCGCTTTCGTCGCTGTCAGGCAACTCTGATGTCAAGGCTGGCCTTCAATCCAACGACTTTTCTGCTAGTGAGCCTATTTCTTGAGATGTTTCTGAAGATATCTAACATCACGTCTTGCTCGGTGTCAGAACATACCACATTCAGTCCCAGCATTAGCACCACTGACACCATCAAAGACTTCGATGGTAGCTTTGATCCAAGCACCATTAAAACAAAGGATACTGTCCGTGCTCTCACAACTGCCCTAGAAGCCTGTGGTGTAATAGCAAGGATTGAGGATATATGTATAAATTAAATTCTTATTCATAATATCATTGATTGTAGCTTGATGGTGCCCAACTGTTAGAAAAGTATGAATGGCTGCTATGGCAGCATGGTGACAGTAGTTAAGTAACTTGTCTAAAGACTCTCCTGAGATAGGAGGCCTAGAAATGGCCTAGAAATGTAGTTGTTGAAAGTAGGCAATATTGAATATGTCAATGAAGATAATAGAAAATGAAGATAATAGAAAATGTTCGGTATCTTGTACTGAGTTATCATTTAGTAAGAGAATAACTAACCCCCTTTTATACACTTTAGGAGTGGTCTGAGTAATGAAGATTATGTCATAAAGAAGTGTACTGCTGAAATAGCACTGCAGGAGACAATGATGAATAGATGCTCGTTGTTATGATCTCAGTTGTCATCTTATGTTACTCTTATAATGAACATGGGTTGGGGTTGTTTCATAGACTGTGCCATATTTACTGTGCCTTGCTCCTTTTTCATGTTGTATCTCTTACTTATTCCTCATGTATATATAGTTGTAGATACATCCTTGTATTCTTACACTTTACCAATTCACATGTACCTTGACATCATCCTGACATCATCCTTCCAGCCCCTCCTCCCAAGTTCTAGACTTACAACATCATATCATGTGATGTGTCATGTGGTCATGGTCACATGCCTCTTTATCATCCAAAAATCAAAATTAAAATCAAAGAAAACAAAAAGAAAAATCAAATCAAGAAAAATAGATAAAAAGAAAAGAAAAGATTAGAGTTCAAGCATACTATGACAGGTAATATCATACATTATAATTCTTGTAGACTCACCTATATTAGGAACTTGACTGAGTTTTCTTATATTAACCAATACAAGATCCCTTTTTTGTTCTAACTCTTGAACTTAAGTCACAACACTTATGTTATAATTCAAAAGCCTTAGAGTTGACTTAAGAATAGAACCTTGTATTGGGTAACACAAGAGAACTCAATAGAGAGCTCTTTACAAAGTAGTCTACCTTATATACCCAACTAGATGGTCCATGCTAGCTACTGTACAGCCTACCCTAAACAACCATATGTTAAGCATGAGGTCAGCATATGGTATATATACTGTATAATGTCACTTCTTCTAGAACCTTCTACTCCCTTTTATCATGTCTCATGACTTGTGACCATGACCAATCATTACTCTATCCCTAACCCTAGGTTCTAAAAATAGAAACTATAAAAATAAATCAAAAATAAAATTAAAATTAAAAGGAAAATGAAAATAAACTAAGTCTATTTCTTTTGTTCTTGATAACTTAGTATTAACTCTATTCTAAAGTATAACTTAATTCTTTTAGTAAGTTCTACTATATTATTATCTAACCTGTTATGACTCAGACTCAAAGTTTTGGAGCAAAAGTGTAACTGGTATATTGAGTATACAAGAGAACTCAACAGAGTTTCTACTACAAGATAGTCTACTTTATATACTCTAATTATTAGTCTATATATGTTTACACTAACCTATTCTAAAATAATGACTAAATTCTTTTAGAAGATTCTATAATGTTTTATCAGGCTATATGACTATATAATATTACACCACACCCTTAACTAAGTTCACAAAAAGAAAAAGATAGAATTAAACTATAAAAATAAAGAGTGAAGCATCTAAGTCTATACTACTAAATTTTGACACTAAGCTGCCAACAAAAGACAGTAGCTCTATCTTTAACCAAGACTGAGTATATAGCTCTATCTGATTGTAGCTAGCTTTTTTGAACAATAAATCTTCTCAAAGAGGTTGGTTTTGTTTAGAAACAACCTTGGCTTCAGTTTATATGCTGTGGCATCTACTTTTCACTTAGCCACAACTTCAGATAGTGAAAATGCAAAGTTTGAGATAGTGAGAACTAATAAAAATTGTCACCACTAATATTAGAGTTTAGTATTAGAGATATTTGGAAACTATAGCTACTTATTAGACTGAAGATTACAAAGTATCTACCAGTTCTTAATTATTAGAGAAAGTGTCTAAAATACTTGGAAACTCAAGTTGTATTATTACTACATAGTCTAATAATTCTCTATATTAAGTGAGATCAGTATTTATACCCAGCTTCAAACTAGATAGATATTTAATCAAAATAATCTACAGTGAAATACCAATAAGATTCAGAATTTGAATAGAAGTAAACTCTGCTATAGAAGACTACTTAGGAGGTTTATTAACCAAAATTTTGTTGATAAGCACTGACTAAATATCTATAAACTCTCCTATTCCATCCTGGTTTATAACATAGATAGTATCTCTAATGAGGCTGTATAAATCAACAAAGTAGTAAACATAGTGTTTCATTAAAAGTCTCACTTAGAGCAGACCTTACTTACAGTTTCAAGTCTAGGCAAATGAAACCTTATTATTAGGCTTTACCTAGCTTAAGTAACATAATTTCAAAGTCAACTAGTAGAAAAGAAAAGTAGTTATGACAAAATGCCCTACATACTGCTCTAGTTACCAAGATCTTTGGAAGACTGAGAAATATCAATTGCATACCCCAACTGATTATTACTCTGGCTCATTCTCTGTCTTGGCTAAAGACTTAGAAGATACTTCTACAATTTTACAGATAACTAGTAAATATACAGAAGAGTTGAGAGGCTATTTCTATCTAACTCAAATATTTCCAGAACTCTTTGCTCTCAATATTAGAACTATGGGAACCCTATCCCAACATTTATTTGAAATCTTTTCCTAAAACCAATCTGTGGACAACACTTCTCCTATTTCTCTACATATTCAATATTCCAAGTTGGTTTTTGCAAAAGAAGACTTTGATACTTTTCTAGATCACTGTAAATCAAGTAATACTATCAAACTAATTCCTGGTGCCAAGCTCAAGTTATCAAAGATATACCCTCTATTTCTTACAAAGTAGTTAGAGCTAGACATATTTATTGCTAAGAATCTCTGTATTGGAAAAATAGTACCCTTAAAGTCTTCTATAGCTACCCTAGTCTTCTTTATCAAGAAAAAAGACAGCTCTCTCTGTTTAGTGCAAGATTATAAGAATTTTGATACCATTATAATCAAAAATAAGTATCTGTTTCTGCTGATCTCTGAGCTTATCATAAAACTCCAAGATACCTAGTACTTTAATCAGCTTAATGTATATCTAGGAATTCAACAATATTTATATTAAGCTCAGTGATGAGTGAAAGATTGTCATCCACATAGTCTACAGACTTTTTAAATCTCTGGTAATTTTTTCAGTATAACTAATAGTCTAGCTATCTTCTAAACTATAATAAATAATATCTTTTAGGATCTCAAAGAGAATCATGATAGTATACTTGTATAATATCCTGATTTTTACTCAGACATTGGAATAGTATTACAAAGTGGTTTATAGAGTCTTAGAAGTCTTGGCTAAGCACAAGTTGTTTCTTTACTCTGAAAAGTGCAAGCTCAACAAGCCATACATTGAATACTTAGATATGGTCATTTCTGAAAATCAAGTTGAAATAAATTCTGTCACAAACTTCATTTAGCTTGTATCTCTACAACCAGTAAACTGATTTTCACAAACTAAGTTGCACTGGAAAGCCCCAAATAAGAGCTATCTGCACATATATGGGATGTATAAAAGTGACAACAAACAACTGAGATATCAGGTCATCAGTAACTATAAAAGCTTTGTTTGCTAATATCTCATGAACAACTAGACAGATTCACATAATCAAACTTGTGTTGGAAAGTACTCATCAAACCATTTCCAATAATATATGGTATATCTCATAGCAATAAATATTGATATAGATACAAGTATATCAATATAGTAACATAATTAGTTATCTTCCATCATCATTCATTGCTTCTTTCTCTCATACCACCATCTTACATAGCAGCACCTAACAGAGAATTAGTGAATAAATCTTTTTTAAATTCTTCTATTCATGCCATTCCCTCTTCAACTAACACCAAATTACCAGCTGTGGACTCTTGCAACTCCAGAGGGATGGACATCTTTAAAGGACCAAATCCTGACAATTACAATGATATGAGATGTAGGACAAACTCACATAGTCTAAACAGTTCAAAAGACACATCAATGGTCTCTTCTGCTTCTTCCATTCCATACCACAAAAAGATGGAAAACAACAACATGGTAATCAACAACAATAATAACGCTTCCCAGGAATTGTCCTATGAGGCACTTCAGGAGAAGGAAATCCAACTTGGTAAGGCAACCAGTAACAACTCTATGGCTAGGACTCCTCGTAGTAACCTCAATGTCAACACACTAGCATAATGTGTTCTTGAAAACAACCCCACCTCACCCCCTCCTCAAGGCTCAACTGCACAAAGTGATGAAAATATCTTCATTAACATCCAACTACCATATGATCCAAACGCTCTAACTGATCCCAAAATCTGGAACAGTGGATTTTATCCTATCTCACTCCATGGGTCCATCAAACACATTGCATCCGATACAAAGAGTATCAAAGATTCATTAAAGTTTATGGTGAAATATATTTCGAACAAATAAATTGAACCAGCTAATACCAATGATCTCAAGGATTTTAATGGTATGGGTGATGCAGTTTGGAATTTTATTTCCTCTGTATATGAATCTAACTAGGACTCCCTCTACACAGATAACAAAACTAACACTCTTAGGAGAAAAATAGCTGCCAAATTTACTCCCAGGGTTCAACCGGTTCCCAAAAGGCCTACCAAGGACACATTGAAATCCATCCCAGCTAACATTGAGAAAATTCCACCTCCCATCCTAGCCAAATCCCAAAAATAAATTAAAATAATCTCCAAATATTTCAAGAATAAGCAAATGGAGATTAGAAACCCTGGAACTAACAGATCATACGCTCAAGCTTCCAAACAAGGTACTAGCACTTTGGATGTCATCAAGATCAACAATATGTTCCCATCTATTAAAGCTAAGAAAATTGATCAAATCAATGAAATCATTAAAGGGTCGCCCAAGGCTAAACGACAAATTAATATGACTACTAAGGGACCCTTGCACAAACAAGTCATTATCCCAATGAGCAACAACAATATAGTCAAGTTTATGAAAAATTCCTCTATGCACATTGCTAACATCAACAGAAACTTAAAAAGCACCAAATCTGAAGTATCTATCAACTTCATTCAAGCAGAACTGGTTGGTATTACGATTGTAACCAACAAGGTATCACAAGCTTCTGGCCTCACCACCATTGAAAACTACATGAAAAACTCAGAAAGTATTGACTCTTCTCAAGTAGATACACCTCATCTACCTCAATTAAAATCCTATCTCAAGATAATAGGAATTCCTTACTTTCTGAATGGAAATTGTCAAGAACACCTTAACTCTTCTAATGTTGAAAGCATCATTAAACAAAATCACATGTTCAACAACATCACTCTTGTGTCAAAGCCAAGGGTCATCAAAGTTTTGCCAAAATTGGACATGGCCATCGTATGGATTGATATATGGAACACACAAAGTGGCACGAAGGCTAAAGACTTAATCAATAGATGTTTCAATGTCAGATCATTCATTGCTATGATTAGAGGGGCCAACGCTAATCCTGGAGTCCCTCAATGTAAAAATTGTTGGAGATGGGGACACTTAACTTTCTCTTATAGGATTCAAGGGTCAAAGTACGTCAAATGCAATGGCCCCCACAAATCAGAAAACCACCATGAATTCGGGTGGTGTTGCAAAGCCAACAAAAAAACGAATCCTCCACAACTTGAAACCAAGAAAGGAGAACTATGTTCCCATTCTTTTAAGTGTTTGAATTGCTGAGATGACTACCAAGCTGACTCTACCCAATGCCTGTTCTGGAAACATCATTTCAATAAAGAATGGTAACAAAAGAAATACATTGAGATCCATGGAAATAGGACCAAATCAATTTGCTCTATAGAGAGTGGCGAACATCAAATATGATGATACAAAATCTCCAAGTATTCTCGCAAAATGTCTGGAAAAACTCACTTATTGTCAACGTCTTGCTAGAGACTCTCACCCAATTCGACATCATATTTATCCAAGAGCCACCCTGGTCTGAAATTTGCAAAATCCCTAGCGCTTTGAATAACGAAGGGGAAGATCTCATGGAATGGTATACCATCCCAATTGGCTACTTTTCACCAGAAACATGGATAATAGGTCAGACTCTCCTAGAGTCGTAGCTTTTATCAATATCCACCTTTTTTCTCTAAGATTTTCTTTTCATTCTGACATTTCTAATCATAGAGATGTCCTTCTTATTTCCTTCTTCAATAATAGTGTGTGCTATTATATGTTGAACATCTACTCCAATTCATCTCACACGGCCTTAAAATATCTCAAGGATATTGAGGTCAATATTGATAATGTCCTCATTATGACTGGGGACTTTAACATTAGAGATAGTTTGTGGGATCCATCTTTTCCTCACCACTCTTCTATTAGTGATGATCTTATGATTATTGCAGACTCTTTTAATTTAACATTATCGACTCCTACTAACCCTTTCCCTACCAGATTCTCAGATACAGCAGGTGTATCAAACTCAGTTATTGACTTAATGTTTCTACGATATGGGTCTAGTGAACTTAACTAACACTCAATATGTCCAGATTGTCGTTTATCTTTGGACCATGCCCCCTTCATTATCAATATTCCTATCGACGATGAGTTCATTAATACTTCCAAATTATTGATTGCTCCAAACAGTGAACAAGAAATGGCTTTTGTCAAAGACCTTATTACCATTTTCAAAAACTGTTGTAGCAACCACTTATCACAATGACAAATGATAACACAAATGAGTAAATCTCTTAATAGAATATAGAGTGGGAAGTTCACAAGAGAACTCAACAAGGAGTCTCTGCTAAATTAGAGTTCTATATATACAGAATACACATAGTCTGTACTACATCCTTATGTCCACCTCATTTCCTACTCAAGGCCACCATGTTGTATACATGTGTCTTAATGTCATCTTTCAGATCCTTCTACTACATTCTAGGCCTATGATGCCACATCATGTGACATGTCATGTGACTGTGATATCATGTGCCTCTTCATTGTCACTAAAAGAAAAAGAAAAAGAAATTCAAAAGAAAAGAAATATAAAATCAAGAAAAATAGATAAAAGAAAAAGAAAAATGTTAGTGTCTAAAGTATTCCATAACAGTACCCCCCTCTTAAGGTTCCGCTTCCAGAGGAACTTCTTTTTTGTCCCTCCAGATCCTCTTACTCTTCTGCTTATCTTTCTCATTCCATTCCAAACCTTCTTCCAGTTTCTTCATATATTCCTTCTCCCCTTCTTTTCTATCGTTCTTCCACCTATTCCAATTCTTCTCTAATTTTTTCAAATATTCTTTGTCAAATTTCTTATCGTCCCATCCATATAACAACTTTGCTGTATATCTTTCTAGCAACTCTTCTCTTCTGAATTCTTCAGCTTCTGGATTCAACTTCATCTCTTTCCCTTTCTTCATCCTTATTCTCTGTATTTCTTCTTCAAATCTTCTTTTCTCAAACTCTTCTATCTTCTCCATTGCATTCTTCAAATTTTCTAATCCTTCCCATGTATTTTCCTCTGCTGTATACCCTTTCCATTTTACTAAGTACTTTGTCTTTCCTCTCCTCTCTTATCTATTCAAAATCTCCTCTACTTCATATTTCTTCTCACCAGCTACCTCAACAGGAGGCAGTGGTATCTTCTTCTGTCCTTCTACTTGCTCTCTATACTTCACTATCCTTCTCACATTAACCACCAGGTGTATTCTTAATGATACTGGTAACTCCAACTCTACCACATTCTCTGACACAATCTTTTTGACCACATATGGTCTAATGAACTTTTCTGTTAGCTTCTTCATTGCTCTCTTCATCAACTCCATTGAAAAGTTCTTTGTGCTAATCAACACCTTGTTTCCTACCCTATATTCTTCTGCCTCTTTTCTATTCCTATCTGTCTGTCTCTTCATCTCCTCCTATGCTTTCACCAATGCCGTTCTTGCTTCCTCATGTCTTTCCTTCATCTCTCTTGCAAATTCTTCTGCCTTTTCATTCTTCCCCTTTTTCCTAATATCAAAGCCTATCCTTGGTTCTCTCCCATAGTTTACTTTAAATGGTGATATCTTGGTCACTGTATGCACTTTATTATTAAATGCAAATTCTGCCATTGCCAACCATTCTGCCCAATTGTTCTGCCTATGATTGACATACATTCTTAAGTACTGTTCCAGCTCTTAATTTGTTCTCTCCATTTGTTTATCTGTTTCTGGGTGATAAGCTGTCAATAGCTTTGTTTCTATCCCCAACATTTTATTCAACTCTCTTGTCAACCCTGCTATGAACTGTGGTCCTCTGTCCGATATCACACTCTCCAGTAATCCATGCAACTTTCACACATTATCCCTAAACAACCTTGCTAAACCTTCCACTGTTGTTTTTTCTGTCATCGCCACAAAGTGGGACATTTTCAAAAGCCTATCACATACTACCAAGATTGAATCATGACCCTTAGATATTGGTAACTTTGTAATAAAGTCTACTGATATATGTTGCCATAGTCTTTCTAGTACCTGGTTAGGCCTCAATTTTCCTGCTGGCATCTCTACTCTATTCTTCATCCTCTAACACTGATCATATCCTTCCACATATTGTTTTACCTCCTTTGTCACCCCTGGCCACCAGTAATTTCTCGTAACCAGTTCTACTGTCTTCCACTATTCTCCATGTCCTGCTATTGGTATATCATGGTGTAGCCGAATAATCTCCACCCTCAACTTCTCATCTTTTGGAACATATACTCTTCCTTTCTTCAACACTAATCCTTCCTCTATTTGCCATTCCTCATCTCTCAATGTTTTTACTCTTGCTTTCTTCATTTCTTCCACTGATTTTATTACTTTCTCATTCTTATCTCTTGTCTCCTTTATCTTCTTTACTATATCTTTCTCCAGTCCTTCTACTAACTGCTCTATTGCTCTAATCTCTACCCATTCTTTCTTCAACATTACTTGATTTTCGTTATCTCTCTCTACCCCTTCTGCCCAATTTACTCTCCTACTCAAACTATCTACTCTTCCCATACTCTTGCCAGCTACATGTCAAGATTATTGACAGTGGACTTTATTTTATTTTCTCTTTTCACTTTATTTTACTTTTCTTTTCTTTTTTCTTTTCTATTTTTAGAACAACTCGGGTTAGGGTTTATTAGTCACGCTGTCACATCAGTCACAAGTTGATGGCATAGTTACAAGACTGATCACGGGACTTGGGAGAAGAAAGTAGAAGGTTCTGGAATAAAGTGATGTCATACAGCATGGACAACACATGCTGACCTCATGTTATACTCATGGTTATTTAGGGTAGGGTGCACAGTAGCTAGCATGGACCATGGGGAATAGTATATAAGGTAGACTACTTTGTATTAGGAACTCTATCGAGTTCTCTTGTGTCACTCCAATACAAGAGTTGTTTCTTGACTTAACCCTTTGAGTCTTGATTCATAACACTACATGCTTCAAAGCAAAGTCAAACCTCGACAAGTACAATGACTATCTTGCCTGTCTCTGATTCAACTTTTGAGCCTTTATGAAGTACTCCAAGTTTTTATGATCTGTCCATATTTCAAACCGGTTCTTAGCTCCTTCTAAGAAATGCCTCCAAGCCTCTAAGCACTGAATTATCGCCAACATCTCCTTATTGTGAATTTTGTAATTCCTTTTGGCTTCATTTAACGATTTAGAAATATAAGCTACTGGTCTCCACTTCTCATCTTCACACTTCATTGACAACACTCCTTCCATCACAAAATCTGATGCATCCACTTTTACTCTCATCTCCTTGTCCAAGTCTGGTGTAACCAAGACTGGTTCTGTCATAAACCTCTTCTTCAACTCTTCAAATGCCATCTGCTGTCTCTCTCCCCAACTCCACTTATTCTCTTTCCTTGTCATCTCATGTAATGGCCTCGCTATCTTTGCAAAATCTTTGACAAACCATCTGTAATAGTTTGCCAACCCCAAAAACTTCTGCACATCTTTCACACTCTTTGGCACTAGCCACTCTATTACTCCCTAAACCTTTTCTTTCTCCATTCTTACTCCATCTTCCCCTATTATTACTCCTAAAAACCCCACCTCTCTGACTTTCCATACACATTTCTCTAGCTTCACAAACAAATCATTCTCTTTTAATCTTCTCAACACTTCTTTCACAATTTCATCGTGTCCCTCCTCTGTCTCTGTTGCTACCATTACATCATCAATAAACACTGCTACCTTTTCTTCCACTACTAAGTCTCTCAACAGATCATTCATCATTGTCTGGAACGTTGCAGGTGAGTTTGTCAACCCAAAGAACATTATCATAGGTTCAAATAACCCTTTTGGTGTCAAGAATGCTGCCTTCCACTCATCTCCTTCTTTTATCCTCACATTATTATAACCCCATCGCAAATTCATCTTTGTAAACACCTTCTTCTTTCCAATACTATCTATCAAATCCAAAATCAGTGGCAATGGGTAATTGTTCTTGATCATCCAACTGTTCAGATATCAGTAATCCTGCACCATTCTCTTCTTCCCATCTTTCTTTGGCACAAAGAACACCGGTGACATTTGTGGTGATTTTGATGGCCTAATGTATTCCTTTCTCAACTGATCTTTTACAAATTCTTGTACCTCCTCTCTCTCTATTCTTGACAACAGATAGATCTTGCCCTTCTTTGGCACAAATCCTTCTCTGAGATCTATGGCATGATCCTAGGCCTTCCTCGTTGGCATCCTTTCTGAATCCTTCTTCTCAAACACCTTCAAATACTTATGGAACCTTCATAAAACCATTTCTTCAGTTGCCCTTAACTCTATCAAGTTTTCCTCTTCTTTCTCCTTTTCTTCCATTATTCTTGCTATTGTTTTTTCTTCCTTTATTGTTAGCCTCCTCATTTCCTTTTTCTCTTCCTTTTCCTGCTGCTTCTTCCATCCTGGTTTTGTTTGTCTTCCTGTTTTCCACTTCTTTCCACACTCATCTGGACACCTTGTCATCTTTACCTCTCCTATTTTCCAATCTATTTCTGGGTTATGGCATCCTAGCCAAGACATACCCAATATTACACTCCACTTCTGTCCTCCAATCACATCTATTGACGCCCTCTCTTTATGTCCCTTAAAGAATATTTCCACCTCCACTGTATCTACTATAGGCCCTGCATAATTTAGTGTGCCATCAACATTTCTCACATACACTGGTCTTTCTAACTTCATCCTCTTAAACTTGTGCCTCCTTGCAAACTCTTCACTCATTACCAACCCCATTGCACCACTATCCAACAATGCTTCTGTCACTACTCTCTCTTCTTCTTTCTCTTGCTTTAACCCAATCTTCACTGTTACCTCTCTTAGCAATTTCTCCTTTTTCTTCTTCCTTTCTACCTTTGTCTGTCTCACCTCTACCCTCCTCTTTGCTCTTTCTTCTCTCAATATTTTCTTTCTATATTTTACCACTTCTTTACTACTTCCCTACTCTTTCTGTATCACTCTGACTTTCAATACTTCAAATCTATTTGAGGGTACCTGTGCTGGTCCCTCTTTTCCCACATTTCTACAACTATAGGCCATATGTCCAAACCCTCTACAAGCAAAACATTTTCTCTCCTCCATCACTCTCTGCCTCCTTTCTTCTCTTCTCTTTTCCAATTTCTCTTGATGTTTCCATTCCTTTTCTGTTCTTCTTTCTTCTTTTATCCTCATCTTCTCAATTTTTCTCCACTTCTCCTCTACTCTCTTCTGTTCTTCTCTCTCCTCCCTTTCTCTTTCATTCCTCTCATGACTTTCCTTCCTCCATCTATCATCATCATCTTCTTCTCTTGCTCTTTTTTCCTCCCTTCTCCTTATCTCTCCTTCTTTCTGTTTTTTTATATTTTCTATTGTTTTCTGCATTTCCAGCATTTTTATATTGTTTTCCATAATTATTTTTACTAATCCCATCCTTTCCACCTTCTTTTCATTGCTTAGCCCTCTCAACTCTTCTTCTATATTCACTTTACTCCAATCAATTCCTGTTGTCTCCATATCTATTCTCTCGTTGCTGATTGTTAACAATGGCATATTCCTTTGTTTATTCTCTTGCTGTCGATCTAAACAGCGGTAAATCCTCTGTAGGTGATAGTGGGCACTCTTCTTGTTCCACCTACACTCTCTACCGACTACCTGTCTACTGCCCTATTAACTACTGTCCTAGTCAAATGCATGTCTAATATCCCTAAGCAGGGAATCCCTAATCTAGATGCTCCTTAATGGACTACACTGCTACTCTGTGTGGACAGATCACAAATAGATCTTGCAGCACAAGCCTTCTACATGAAAAAATTTAACTACCATGTCCACACAAGGTGATACAACTGAAATACACATGTAAACAAATGTGCAAACAACTGGTCAAGCTTTGCTTGTCTGACTAGTATACCCCTTTATGTCTAGGGTCCGGCTTATGTTTCTTTTTGATGTTGAGCTCACTGCTCACAGTTGAGAATAAATAGAGAATAAGAGAAAGGAGTCTGTGAAATGCAGAGTCCTTAAAGGTTGTCGAGTTCTACTGTTGTAGCAACCACTTATCATAATGACAAATGATAATACGAATGAGTAAATCTCTTAATAGGATATAGAGTAGGAAGTTCACAAGAGAACTCAACAAGGAGTCTCTGCTAAATTAGAGTTCTATATATACAGAATACACATAGTCTGTACTACATCCTTATGTCCACCTCATTTCCTACTCAAGGCCACCATGTTGTATACATGTGTCTTAATGTCATCTTTCAGATCCTTCTACTACATTTTAGGCCTATGATGCTACATCATGTGACATGTCATGTGACTGTGATGTCATGTGCCTCTTCATTGTCACTAAAAGAAAAAGAAAAAGAAATTCAAAAGAAAAGAAATATAAAATCAAGAAAAATAGATAAAAGAAAAAGAAAAATGTTAGTGTCCAAAGTGTTCCATAACAATGAATGCTTATTAGGAAAACATGAGACTACATTATAGACTTGAAAAAGGAATTCACACCAAGGAAAGGAAAGGTCTATCCTTTGTTTCAAGATGAGAGGGAGAAAATGAGGGAGTTTATATGAGAACAGCTGTGAAAAGAATATATCAGACTCTCTAAGTCACCCCAGATAGCACCAGTAGGTAAAAAAGATGGCAAAAAAATATAATATAAGACTATAAGGTTCCAAGAAAGTATTTAACAAGCTAGATTTACAATGAGATTACAATAATGTATGGATAAAAGAGAGAGATAAGAGAAAGGCAGCATTCATGATGCTGGAAGGGTTGTTTGAATCTATGATAATATTCTTTAGGCTAACAAACTCACTAGCCACTTTTTGTAAGAGGACTGGCTCTTCTGAGACTTTTCTCTTCTATATTTTTTGGCTGATCTGTGTTCTATGATTCTTTCCCACATTTGTACTCATCTGCTTATCCACTTTTCCACACTCTGAACCTCTTCAAGCTACATACTAATACTCTAAACTATCTGGTTATATCATTTAACTTCTCTTTCTGATACTTTCTTACTTTTCTGTAAAGTATTATACTCTTCCAAAGTCTGCTAGTGTCATCCACTTTTCTGCACTCCATCAGCACTTGCTAAGCACTCTGGCTCCCTTCCTGTTAGAGTTGAAGATGGTAAACTTGTTTATTTTCACTTCACTTCTCATTTTCATTTATTTTCTTATTTTTGGACTCAGGGTTAAGGGTTAGTATAACATCATACATGATCATGTGTCATAGAAGAATATAGAATGATCCAGAATAATGACATCATACCACTTGTTAATGGTATATAGTACATATATTCTTCAGAATAGGCTAGATTTAGTATGGTATGGACTATTAGCCCAGTGTATATAAGATAAACACTTTGTAACTGGAACTATATTGAGTTCTCTTGTATAAACTCTATACAAGATTTCTTTCTTGACTTGAGTTTGAGTCTTGAATCATAATATTAGAACTTGATATCTATTTTCTGAGACTGCCTAACACTAGGCCTTCTTTTTCTTTACTCTCTATCTATTCTTAACCAGTGGTTAACATGACTGTTAGTCATCCTTTGTCAAGACCGTTGACAGTGGACTTCATTTATTTTTATTTTTTCTCTTTCGTTTCATTTTTCTTTTCTTTTCTTTTCTATTTTCTATTTTTAGAACAGCTCAGGCTAGGGGTTATCAGTCACGCTGTCACATCAGTCACAACTTGATGGCGTAGTCACAAGACTGATCACGGAACTTAGGAGAATGAAGTAGAAGGAACTAGAACAAAGTGACGTCATACAACATGGACACC
>JAJOHK020001252.1:0-14727 GCA_022457215.2 Leucocoprinus gongylophorus | reverse complement strand
TTAGTTACCTTCTAAAATTAGCCTGATAGCTGCTATGACAGATGACAGCTCCTATCAGATATGAGTTTTGATCATGTGATAGAAACAGCTTGCACATGGACCATCACTCTTTTATATATATATCTCTGTGTCTGAGAATTAGACCTCAGACTTAACAACATTAATTATTCCTGTTGATACTTTTCATCATCTGTCAATTATCATATCCTTATACTGAACCCCTGAAACACTATTCAGCCCTAGTATCACAACCAGTGAGTATCTTATTTGTGATAGAGAGGAAGAAGAGAGATAGAGTCTTTGGCCCCAAGGATGAACATGCTAGAAAACACTGGTGAGGTATAAAGATAATGATTTCTCAAGCCTCAATTTTGGCCAAGGAGGCAAGAAGTCCAATAGCAGGTACTAACAGGGCCTGCTCCAATAGAAGGAGTGAAGAAAATGGATGCAGTCATGGTGTATCTACAATAGCAGGCAGGATTTGTGCCTAAGCATGATCTATATGCCATGGGTGTGAATTAAGGAAGAAACTGTTATAACTGCAGGGGTTTTGGACATATTACAAGACATTGTAGGGGGTATAAAAATCAGAGAAGGACAGAATAGAGAAGGAGGATAAATTATGAAGATAATAGGAACATTAGTAATTTAAATAAGGAAGAGAATCTAATAGTTCTCAATTAGATTCTAATTACAATAGGTTTGCAATGCTTTCTAGAGTAATGAATAATAAATTCTGTTGCAATCTAGATAATGGGGATATGTTAAGAGAAGTACCAGTAAAGATTGGGCTTAAGAGGATTGATATATAAGAAGGAGTAACAGTAGAGGCATCATTGGATAATAGTGAAATGGGACTAGTTATGAGTTTAGAGTTCACTAGGAAGCAAGGGTTCAAGTTGAAGAAAATCAAAATATCTATATATGTAAGGAATGTGGATAGTTCTTTTAACAAGATCTATTGAACATATAGTAGAAGTCAATATTTATTGTCAAGAACACAGAGAGAGAATGGAAATTTGAGGACAGAAGTAGAGTGTGATTCTGGGAGTATCATGGCTAGCTCATCATAATCCTGAAATTGACTGGAGGACAAAAGAAGTGAAGATAACAAGATGCTTAGAAGAGTGTGATAAGCAGTGGAGACCAAAGCAAGAAAAGTTAGGCTGGTAGAAACAGAAAGAGGAAGAGAAAAAGGAAGAAGAGGGAAAGAAGTAAAAATAACAGAAGAATGGGAGATTTGGGATGAGAAAGAAGAAGCAGCAAAATCTAAAGAAGAGGCCAAGAAATTAGTTTCTCAAAGGTTTCACAAATGGATCTATGTTTTTGGGAAGAAAGCAAGTGAGAGGATGCTAAAAAAAAGTTGCAGGATTATGCAATAGAGGTGAAAGAAGAATTTGTGCCAAAGAAGAGAAAGGTATATCTATTATCAAGAAAAGAGAGAGAAGAGGTGCACAAGTTCATTGAAGAATAACTGAGAAAAGAGTATATTAAACTCTCAAAGTCACCTCAAACAGTATCTGTATTCTTTGTAGGAAAGAAGGATGGTAAAAAGTGTATGGTTCAGAACTATAGGTATTTAAATAAGTAGACTATTAAGAACAATTACCCTTTGCCTCTTATTTTGGATATTGTAGAAAACATAGGTATTAAGAAAGTATTTACAAAGTTAGACTTACAATGGGGCTATAATAATGTACAAATAAAGCAGGGGGATAAGTGGAATATGGCATTCATGACTTTGGAAGGATTGTGTTACAATTTAAAGTCCTTAGAGGTTGAACAATAAAGCAAAAACCTTGTATTAGAGTTTAACACAAGAGAACTCAATAGAAAACTCTGTACTGGACTGTCTACCTTATATACTAAATTCTCATGGTCTATGCTACTACTTTAGCCTACCCTAAATGACCATATATTTGCCTTAAGATCAACATATGCTATACATGCTACATAACATCATTCTTTCTAAATCTTCTACTTTTTTCTAGTGCTATCTTGTGATCTGTGACTATTACTGTGACTATGTCATGTGACTTGTGACAGTGTGACAGTGATGTCATGCCAACCCTAACTCTAGTTTCTAGAATCAAAGATAAAATAAAATAAAATAAAATAAAATAAAATAAAGATAAAAATAAAAGTCAAAAGAAACTTTGGTCCAAACTTTGTAAGTCTGACAGATTGTTTGAACCAACTATAATGTTCTTTAGACTTACAAACTCTCCAACAACATTTCAAATACTGATGAGTGAGATCTTATGGGGCTTGATCAACACTGGGAAAGTAACAAGCTTTATTGACAACATTATAGTAGGAACAGAGAAAGAAGAACATGATGAAGTGGTAGAAGAAGTAGTGAAAAGGTTAGTGGGAAATAATTTGTATGTGAAACCAGAGAAGTGTAAGTGGAAGATAAGAGAAGTAGAGTTCTTGAGAGTAGTGATTGAACTAGAAAGAATTAAGATAGAGGAAGAGAATATGAAAGGAGTGTTAGATTGGCCAACCTCAAAGAGAGTTAAGAATATACATGACTTGGTAAAAAGGGATTAGAAGTGGAACTGAACAGAGAGGTAGAAGGTGTTGAAGGAGAAATTTACAAAAGAACTGGTGTTAGCAGCACTGGACTTAGACAAAAAAAGAGGATGGAAGTTGATGTATTGGACTATGCAATGGGGGAGTCTTATTTATGGAATGTGAGGATGGGAAATAGAGGCTGGTAGCTTATCTCTCAAAAAGACAGAAAGAAACTACAAGATTTATGACAAGAATATGTTGGTAGTAATGTCATATGCCAAGTCCACTCATCCAGAAAACACATTTCTGTAGTACACTCCTTGTCAACAGCTAATCCAAATAAAGCCTGCCTTTCATGGTAGCCACCTTACTCATAACATGCCTCATAGCAGTAATGCAATTATCTGAGTATTCCATCTTTCATGACAGAGATACTTCTATTTGACTTGGTCTTCTATGGTGGAGTTACTCCTGTCATTGTCTCAACACTGAAACCTCTGCTCAGGGTAATAGGAGCTATACTACTGAAACCCCAAGTATCTTCTATAGTATGAACTTGTATATAAGACTAGTAGTTATACTGTAATTCACTAGTCTGATAATTGACGAAGATAATTCTTATTGAACTCAATCCCCAGTGTTTAATGGCAACACATCAAATCAGCACTCACTCCCAACTTGGACTTTTTTCTCTTATCTGAAATTGCAACCACGTAGCAGACAGATAGTGCAGCATATAAGCTGAAGCCAAGATTGTTCCATAAGTTCACACATCTCTGAAACCATCTCATGGACTTTCACCCTCTGTTTGAACTATATCTAACAAGTAATAAGGAAGTTAGAAAACTGCAGGCATTTATTAAAGAGGGCAAAGTTTAAGTTTGAGGTCTGAACTAATCATAAGAACTTGAAATGTTTCATGAAAGTGTAGAAACTAAATTGTAGACAAGCAAGATGGACTCTTTATTTGTTAAGATTTAATTTCATCTTAAAACATATACCAAGAACAAAAATGGGAAAGGCAGATAAACTTAGCAGGAGACTAGACTGAAAAGTAGATGTAGAAAAAGACAATGAAAATAAAAATAAAAATAAAAATAGCTAGAGGAAAAGATGAGAAAGTAGTTAGAGTAGTAAAAGAGATGAAGAAAGCAGATGTTAAAGTATTGAGAGATGATTAATGACATGTGGAAGAATATTTGGTATTAAAAAAAGGAAAAGTGTATATGCTAAAGAATAAGGAACTGAGAATAGAGATAATCTAGTTACACCATGATATATTAGTAGTGAGATATAAAGGAAGATGAAAGATGATGAAGTTTGTGATAAGAAACTACTGGTGGCCAGTATTACAACCTTAAGCTTGGCTCAGATTGCAACTTAGACAAAGACTTAAGTAAGAGTAGATAAATGATCAATTGGTAAAGTATAAGAATGCAAAACTGTATCTACCACTATATATACCTACTGACCATAAGGAATAAGTAAGGTATCCTTGAGGAAACAGGATGGAAGAAAATGAGGAAGCCTCTACTACTATATAAGGCACTGGCTGATAATACATGAAGATAACACAAGGTATAGTTAATAATGAGTCAGAAGTGAGATAAACTCTAACACATGTTCTAGTATGAGGTGAACACCTGGATATCATGAGGTATAAATCATAGCAATTGTAACAGCCAGGAGTAACAAAAGATATAGGAAAATATGTAGATAAATATAATATGTGTCAAAGGATAAAGAATCAAACAGAGATGTCAGTAGAGAAGTTGATAGCAAATGAGGTACTAGAGAAACCATAGACACATCTAATGGTTGACTTTATTACTAAGTTACTGTTAGTAGCAGAGAAAGATACAATTTTAGTAGTGTACAATAGATTATTCAAGATAGCACATTTTGTAGCAATAATAGAAGGAATATCAGCAGAGGGTTTAGCATAGTTGTTTAAAGATAAAATGTGGAAGTTACATAGGTTGCCAAAAAGTGTGATTTTAGATAGGAGACTGCAGTTTGCAGTGTATTATGGAATGCCTTGAATACTAACAATTTTTATTTTCTTTTATTTTTCTGATTTTATATTAAATTTGTTTTCTTTTTCTTTTGATTTTGGATGATGAAGAGGCACATGACACTGCAGTCACATGACATGTCACATGATGTGATGTCATAGGCCTAGAACATGGTGGAAAGATCAGGAAGATGATATCAAGATATTGTCAAGTTCATAAATAGTAGACTTAGTTTTTCTCTATTTTATTTTTCATTTTCATTTTCATTTCATTTTATTATTTTTCTATTTTTAGAACAGCTAAGGTTAGGGTTAGAAGTAATTCATCACACTGTTACATCAGTCACAATCTGATGGTGTAGTCACAACATTGGTCATAAGACTTGGAAGAATGAAGTAGAAGATTCTAGAATAAATGATGTCATACAACATGGATACCACATGTTGATCTCATGTTCTACACATAGTCATTTAGGGTAGGGTGCACAGTAGTGAGTACAGACCATTAGTAGTAGTATAAAAGATAGACTAGTTTGTAAAGGGATCTCTATCAAGTTCTCTTATGTTACTTAATACAAGAGTTGTTCTTTTGTCTTACTCTAAGGACTTAAGACCATAACAGGTACATGTATACAATATGGTGGCCTTGAGTAAGACATAAGGCAGACATGAGGACAAAGCATGGACATGAGGGCAGGTTTAATTATTGTTAGCATGGACCACATGCAAAATATATATATAGAACTCTAATTTAGCAGACTTCTTGTCAAGTTCTCTTGTGAACTTCCCACTTGATATCTACTTAAGAGATTTACTCACTGTGTAGTCATTGGTCTTTGTGACTAGTGGTTGCTACAACACAGTGGAGTTGAATAGAATGTTGAGTATTGAAACAAAGTTGTTGACATTGTTTCATTCACAAACAGATGGTCAGACTGAGCAAATAAATCAAGAATTAGAGCAATACTTATAGTTTTTTGTAGATCATAGGCAAAAAGATTGGCCAGAGGGGTTAGTAATAGCTAAGTTTGCAGTAAACAACAAGATACATTCAGCAACCAAGATGTTTTTGTTTATAGCAAATCATGGAAGAGAGTTGAGAATGGGAGCTGATATAAGAAAAAAGGGAAAAGTAGAGAAAGTAATAGAGTTTGTAGAAAGAATGAAGAAAGTGTAGGAGAAAGCAGTAGCAGCATTAAGAAAAGCATAGAAGGAGATGAAGTGACAAGTAGATAGAGAAAGAAAGAAAGTTGAGGAATGGAATAAGGATGACAAGGTAAAAAAGACTTAGTATTCAAAGAAAGACTAGCAAGAAAGCTAGTAGACTGATATGTTGGTCTATATATCATTAACAAGGTAGTTTTTACTAATGTAATCAAATTACAGTTGCCAACTTCAATAAGGATTTATCCAGTTGTGAATGTTAGTTAAGTAGTAAGATATAGAGAGCAAGTGGAGGGACAAAAAGTAGAAGAAGTGAAACTAGTGGAGGTAGATGGAGTTGAAGAATGGGAGGTAGAAAAGATTTTAAATAAGAGAAAAATAAGAGGAGTAGTAAAGTATTTGGTACATTGAAAGGGGTTTACAGCAGAAAGTGATACTTGGGAAAGGGAGAGAGACTTAGAGAATGCACAAAAAACAGTAGCAGACTTTGAAGGAAGATTAAGTGCAGAAGTAAGACAATAAGAGACATTAGATATGGTAAAGAAAAAGGACTTTAGAAGGGGAGAATTGTTATAAAAGTATATAGCAAAGATGTTATATAGGTGGGATAATGGGAAGTTTAAGAAAGAGTATCTGAGAAAATTAGAGAGAAATTAGCAAAAATGGAAGTCAGTTTCACTAAAGAAGAAATCTTGAAGTGGAAGTAATGTCAGAGTTGAAGATAAGTTAGGAGTTAGCATGACATTATATGTGACTGTTACAAAATGTCACATAATTGTTACATGTCACTATCACATGTCACACAATAATGTGTCACACAGAAGAACATAGAAGGTTCTAGAACAATGATATCATACTATATGTTAATAACATGTAATATACATGGTGTCAAGATCGTGGACAGTGGACTTTATTTTATTTCCTCTTTTCATTTTATTTTATTTTTCTTTTATTTTTATTTTTATTTTTCTATTTTTAGAACAGCTCTGGTTAGGGTTGATTGGTCATGCTGTCACATCAGTCACAAGTTGATGGCGAAGTCACAAGACTGATCATGAGACTTGGGAGAACTTAGTAGAAAGAACTAGAACAAAGTGACGTCATACAACATGGACACTACATGTTGGCCTCATGTATTACTCATGGTCATTTAGGGTAGGGTGCACAGTAGTTAGCACGGACCATGGGGATTAGTATATAAGGTAGACTACTCTGTACTTGGAACTCTATCGAGTTCTCTTGTGTTACTCAATACAAGAGTTGTTCTATTGTCCAACCCTAAGGGCTTTAGTCCATAACACATGGCCTTTAGGGTAGGCTAGAATTTGTGTAGTACAGACTATTAGTCTAGTATATATAAGGTAGATATATTATACTAGGAGCTCTATCAAGTTCTCTTGTGTTAACCCAATATAAGATTCCTCTTTTATCTTAACTTTTTGAGGTTTAAGTTGTAATAAGAAGCTAATTATACCAATTTACATACTATAGTAGTTAAGTTCTACAGAGGTCTCTATGTTATAATTTAGGATCAGATTATAATTCTGTTAGATAAGAAACATGTTCAGAATAAGAAATCATCTGCAGAAAAATTACAGAAGATGTTGAAAGAGTATAAAAACATTATTTAATATCTGCAAATATGAATCTAGGGTAATCTTGGCTTTAATGGATGTGCTACACCTCTGCATATCACAATAGCTATATTTTGGAAGGAAGTTGTAACAAAAAGCAAATTGTTATAAAAGTCAAACTTCCAAGCATAAGCACTCAGAATAGTACACTATACTAGTTAATTTTCAAGCTAAGGAATTACAGAGTATCTACACATCATAAATACTAGTACTAAGACTATCTGAGGATCAGAGAAGACAGATAACTACTTTGGGTACACTAAAGTTTTTGGAAATCAAGTCTAGCATTTTATAAAGATCATAAGAAGCTATATAATCAGTAATAGAGCAATCTGATATGGAAAGGTACCAGGTTGATTTATACTAGAAGTAGTATGTAGACTAGAAGGAGAATATTCACTTTTGCAGATGTTTTGAACAGAGTGGAGCTTAGGTAAGCATTATCTGTAATAGAGTTAGATGTATTGAATATGTTCAGATAGTATATGATAGATCCTGCTAGTGGGTAGACTAGATAATACAGACTCTGTTACTTAGTTCAAAGCTACATAATATATAGACTAGACCTGGCAGGTGAATAAAGTCTTTCAATTGACCTAGTAGACTATTCTAAGTCTTTTTTTTAATCTATAACCATTCTAGTATTTTTTAATGTTCTCTATCTTTATATAGCTATTCCTGCTGTATCATTATTCTCATATCAAGTACTATTAACTCTCTCTCTAGATGTCCTTATGGATATAGATACTTCCCAAAAGTCTTATCTAATCTCTGCTAAAGGTTGTTACTATTATTGTTATGACTTATCTCTTAAGGATTAGAAGAAAAGTATACTCATGTATAGAGTGACACAAGAGTACTTGATAGAGTTCCTACTACAGAGTAGTCTACTTTATATATCTCTAAAAGTTGGTCTGTATATCTCTAACCTACTTTAAAGCTATAACTAAATTCTTCTAATATTTTTCACAATATTTTAATGAGTCACATGATTGTGTGACTGTGACATTTGTGGCTATCATACTCTTAGCCAAGTCCTAAGAAGGAAATAAGAAAAATCATAAAAAACTAGAAAAATGAAGAACAACTAAGCTTACTAAGAAGATTTCTGATAATTATGATTTAAGACTTAGTGACTAGTCAAGAGAAATTTAATTATTATACTCTCTAATTTTCCTTACCATTCCATCCATAGTGATCTTCTTACTGATATTATAGACTCTATGAACCTTTGTATGTTAAGACCTACTAACCAAGTTCCTACTAGATATTTAGAAAATTAGAATGATTCAAACTTGGTTATTGATCTCATGTTCCTCAGACCAGACTCATTGGAACTTGACAATTATACAATCTATACAGAATGGAAACTTTCATTAGATCATGCTTCTCTCACTGTTAATATTGCAATAATTGAAGAACATATTCAAACCAAAAAACATACATTGGTCAAGAACAGCAAAAAAGAAGAAAATTTCATTGCAGAACTAATCAAAGCAATCACAAGGCTCAATACAGAGAATATTTCTAGCAAAGAAATTCTTGAACAAGTCATACAAACATTTGCCAATGATATAGATAAAATATGGTTCAAACATTCAAAAGTCATCAACATCACAAAGTACCCAAAGATATGGTGGAATTGGAATGAGAATTGTCATAGGAAACTTGAGAAACACATGACCTCAAAGCAAATTAAAGATTGGAAGAGCTTCAAGAGCACCATCAGAAAGACTAAATGCACTTTCTTTGACCAGAAAATTCAGGAGATTTTGAACAAAAACTCTAGTCTCTGGGAACTTATGAACTGAATGAAGAAATGCAAACTTCTGGCCATTGAAGCCTTCCAGTATGATGGTTGACTATGTCTGGAATTAAATAATCTATGGCAAGCCCTCTACTTATCATTCAATTTAGCACAAAATTGTCAGATCAACACAGAGTTGCTAAAAGAAATCCCAAGCAAATTGATCACAAGATGGAAGCTGTTCTCAGAAGAAGAATTTATGAGTGTGATTTTGAAATACAACAATTTATTAACTCCTAGACCAGACAAATTGTCTTGGAGATATATCAAGATTATCATCAAAAATGCTACATGTCTTCAAAAGCTCATCAATATTGCTGATACATTAACTTAGATCAATAGTCCTGCTAAATACACTTGGTAAACTCTTTAAAAAGGTCATTGGTGAGTGACTTCAATTTCAGTCAATTTTGAAAGATTTCATACATCTATGTCAATTAGGCAGTTTAAAGCAATGCTTTATCACAGATGTGGGAGTAGTTCTAACTCATTTCATTCATACTGGATGGGTCAAAAATCTTTTGACTAGCACTCTGGCATTTGACATTGTTCAATTCTTTCTATCACTCAATTATCAGTTACAAAGCAGGGTTTGATTCCAAGATTTTATCATTCTTTTACAATTATCTAGTAGATAGAAAAACAAAATATCTCTGGAACAATTTTTTATCTTTTTCTTTCAATGTTGACATTGGTGTTAGACAGAGTTCTGCTCTTTCTCCCATATTATCTACTTTATATCTCTCTTCTATTCTTTATATTTTTGAAAAAAGGTTAAAAAATCTAAAAAATCTAGTCTTTTTAATTTCTTTTGTAGATGATGGACTCTTCATTTCTCAAAACAAATCTTTGATTGTTTTTAACTCTCATCTATTTTGTAGTTACCATATCATGTCTTCTCTTCTCAGATAGTTTAGACTAATTATTAAACATGGGAAAATGAAACACTTTCATTTTTCTAGATCACATAGACTTTTTGACCCTCCACCTCTAGACCTTACGATCCTAGGAAGTCCCATTCTCTGTTCCAAGAATACATGGTGCCATCTTGGATTCATCTTTGACAGAAAGTTGACTTTTCAGCAACACATCAACTTCTATGTGAACAAGGTGTTATTGACTGTAAAATGCATAAAAATGCTCAGGAATTCATTGAGAGGCCTCATCCCCACACAAAAGCAACTGTTATACAGAAGTTGTGTTTTACCTATTACACTGTATGGCTTCCAATTGTGGTATTACAACAAAGCACTATTGGTGTATCTGCTTAAAAAGCTCATGAATATACAAAGAAAAGCTGCTATTTAGATTCTTGGAGTATTTTGTACATCTCTACCACTCAGTATTGAGGCTGTTGCAGGCCTCATATCTATTTATCTTTACTTACAAAAACTCAGTAGGAGATTTCAGCTCAGAATGTATATGTTACTACAGAATCACATTGTTAAGTCTTTTTTAGAGTCAAGACATATGAATGACAACAATACATACCAACTATTGCTTGAAAGGATAACACCTAGACAGTGATTACTGCTCAAAGAGCCCATAGTGGATGCAAATAATAGGTTAAACAGAGTTTTTCCTTCTTTTGATCCATTTAGTAGTGAATTCTCTTCTGGAGATAAGCTAATAGATGTTTTCTCTAGTTGTTTTTTCTTTTATTCTATGAACAGAAGAAATGAAGAAAACATAAAGTGCATATTTGTAAACTCAATGAAATTATATTCCAAGTGTTATCAGATCCCAAAACAGCTATTATTGTATTAGATGCTAATATAAAGAATCAAGTCACTATCTTTATAGCATACATCCACATTCATGATAATCTTATCATTAAGATGATTCATCATGCCATAAATCAATTGAATCATCATTATTACAGATTTGATATATACCACAAAGAGAATCTTTGACTTGTTAATTTATTCTTATCAAATCCAGTTATTGTTCATTTCAAGAGAACTCAGAGAATTCTTTAAAAGATCAGCTTAATTCCATCAAATACTGGAATTGTCCAAGTTGTGAGAATTAGACTCTCCATAGTTTAGTTGACAAAGAGACAAAGAAGTTTGATCTTATACCTATGTTCTCTTGCAGGTCCTCATAGGACTTTGATAGAAAAAACAAATGTGATAAAATTCTCAATAATTGGAGGATGACATTTCAGACATCAGATGCTAAAGGATGATATTTCTTAAAACTACTCAATAACAACTTAAATCCCATCAAGCCTTCATATGCTAAAGATGAACTATAGCTCAAATTTTTGGGACACTCCAATTTGCTTTGTGCTAGAGCTTCAAGAGCAATTGTCAATTATGCTCCCACAAGGGAATATCAACTTAGATTCTTCCTGCAGGAAGAGTTTAAGTATCCATGTAGACTATATTCTATCAAAACAAGAAGGTATATTCTACATGAGTGTAAAAGATACAACAACTACTGGAATCTAAGATAGGATACTATAGCTTACTTAACACTCTTTCTAGAGTTTAACAGTAGTGCTTTTTCTTTTGGAGAAGGCATTACTTAGTCAACATGTGCCAGCTTTTCTTTTAATTTTCTTTTCTTTGTCTTTTTCATTGTCATGTTGTATGATTCTGTCTATATATAGTTACAAAGTAGCTACTATAGACTGCCCTCATGTTCTATGTAATAAATTGTTGATTGAAAAAATAAATAAATGATTGTACTCTATTCTATAACTATAGTTATGTACATTACTATTAAGGTTTTTACTTGTATAGGAAAAATTTTGTATAGAGTGAAACTACTACTAACCTATCCCAAAGGCTATGTATACTATATGAGATCAATATACTATTAATATATTATATGATATCATTCTTCTAGAACTTTCTATGTTTTCTATATATCACATGATTGTGTGACTGTCACAAATGTCATAGTCACATATGATATCACCCCAACCCCAACTCTAAGTTCTAGATAAGAAAATAAAATAGAAAAAAAAAGAAAAAGAATAAAAGAATAAAATAAAATAAAATAAAAACAAAGTTCACTGCCTTTAACTCTAATACATGAATCATTATTTTGAGTACTCTTAAGATACTAGGATGACTGGCACTTTCTTGAGAAGTATTTGCACTATTTAAGCTAGCCTAGTATATAGAAATAATTGTATCTTAAGAAAGATTAGAAAGTGTTTCCTTAAGTTGTAACAAGCATAAAGTTCTCATGAGATGGAGTAGAAACAAATCTTGAAGCTTGCTGAGTAATGTTAGTCTTTACAGCCTAGATAAATAATTTGACCTTGAATTGAGGTTTAGAGGCCAAAGAAATAGAAAGAAGTACTATCTGAAGCTTAATAGTCTTGGAAGTTGTTATAGCTAGACTAGGTATCATAGCTGACCTAAGATAAGTTGTCCTAGCTTTGAGAAGAAAAGAAGCTCATGAAATAAGCAATGTCTTGCTCTTAGAGTTAGAGAAAGATATAAAAGGAAGAGAAGAGACTTTGTTCTTTTTTTTATGCTTTTTGTTAGAAATCAGAGTAAAAGTGACTTCTTCAGCCATCACAATATCAGGACCATAAATAGTTCTTATAGCTTCAGCTTCATAAGAGTGGAAGCATCAGGTTGAGATAAAACTTTAATATCTAGCTTCAGAAATTACCTGGAGAAGATTCCAGATATAACATCCAACTTCTAGAATAGTAGGGAATTGATCAAAAAATTGTTCTCCAAGAGAGTGTTTTTTTAGTAAAGCATATAAGATACTCAAGAGATAGAAAGAGCATCTTAGCATCACACTTTCTATCTCTTAGCATCAGTCTCTAGGTGTCTAGAGTAATTAGACAGTGATAATATATAGTAGTCACTATTCTTGTCAGACATGGTTTATACTAGAAGGTAAAAGCCTACAGAGTTAACTTAGGGATGTATAGAGTGTGAAAACTCTATACAAAGAGCTTAATGATGTGAACTTCCAGAATAACCTTAGCTTCAGCTTATATGCTGTGCCATTTGTTAGTTATATGGTTATAACTTCAGAAGATAGAACAAAGTCTGAAGAAGATGAGTACTGATATAGTATATTACTATCAAACATTGGAAATTGAGTTCACTTGAATATTTGATTATCAGACTCATGAATTACAGTATAACTACTAGTCTTATATAAGAAGATTAATAGGAGATGCTCAGAGATTTTAGTGTACAGCATTGAGTGGAGATTTCAGTGTATTAAAAGGGATTAATAAGGGAACTCGACTGTAGAAGACTAAGTTTGATAGAAGTATCTCCATCATGGAAGACTGAGTACTCAAAGGGTTCAGGAATGATTGCATCACTGCCACAGAAATATGTTGTAGAAAGTATGGCTATTATGGAAGATAGATTTTTGTTGGGAATTGAAGAAGACATTACTGCTATGGAGGACAGTCTTTAGAATAGGTAGACTTGGTATATAATAATCCTATAGCTTAGTATCATGAGCAATGTTTCCATTTTCCAATTGAGAGAATGACTCAGCTGATCCATAGATCAGGTTGGATGGTCTAAGCATAAGAGCTTGGGATCTTTGGATACTTTTGGGGCATTTTCTTTCCTAGAAACTAAGTCTTTGCTCTCCTCAGCAAACACCTGGTCATTATAGCTCATAATAGATGCTGTTACTTCAAGAATTGAGGCAGGAAAAGCAGCAGGGAGCTTAAGAGAAGATACTTTCTTGGAGGAGAGTCTGCCTGTAGTCACAACTTGGAGCAGTGCTATATACAAGTCCACCTGTCTGGAAACAACATTCCTGCAGTGAAACCACCCCCAAATCATACAAGCCCGCCTTCCACGGCAGCCACCCTTTCTCACAACACATCTTATAGTGGTGTTGCAACCTTCTAGGTATTCCGTCTTCCATGACAGAGATACTCCTATTCAACTCAGTCTTCCATGACGGAGTTAATCCTGTCAGTGTCTCAACACTGAAACTTCCACTTGGGGTAATAGGGGTTTTACCACTGAAACCCCGAGCATCTCCTATACTATCACTTTGTATATAAGACTAGTAGTTACATTGTAATTTGCTAGTCTTATAATTGACAGAGATAAACTCTCATTGAACTCGATCTCTGGTGTTCAACAGTAACACACCAATTAGTACTCACTCCCACTTGGACTTTCCCTCCTTCATCTGAAGTTGCAACCATGCAGCAGACAGACAGCACAGCACATAAGCTGAAGCCAAGGTTGTTCCACAAGTCTGCTCATCTCCGAGTCCATTCTGTGGACTTCCACCCCAGTATGAACCGCGCCTGACAAGCAGTAGGTATCTTAGAATCTAAACTCATGTCCTTCTCCTCACTTTCTTCTGAAGAAGATAAAAATACAGCTTCAGGAGAGACATTCCTGGAGGCAGAAGAAGCAGAGACACTTATTGAGGAGTGCCTTGCAATGCAATGAGTTTGATGTCTCCCTCTTGAATGCACTCATTTGCCAGCTCTAGAACTGGTTCTGGAGAGCAAGTTAGATGAGTCTGGAGACTCACAAATACATTGAGAACTGTCCAGGAGACCAGGAGGAAGTACTGGATTTTTTAATGATTTGTTTGGATTTTTCGAAGGTTAGAGGAAGAGAAGT